>JAVXUL010021942.1:0-11843 GCA_035590515.1 Trichilia minutiflora
ATTATTATTAAATATAATATAAAAATAAATTTATTATATTTTAAATATATAAAATTTATTTTTTTATTTTTTTGATGCCCCGCAGACCGGTCCGCGAGCTATAGATGAATTGGCCAGTTTAAATCACGGGATAAATGAACTGGGCCAAAAAGTCCGCGAATTAAATGAACCAATATTTTTATAGCCCAACCCATTAATATAAACGGGTCAAACGGATCGATCCACGGACCGTCGATCCGTTTAATAACTCTAATTTTCGATATTAAATTTCATTTCTTAATAATTTTATTCTTAATTGTTTTTATTGTCGAGTGTCTAATGCACGAAGTCGATTGTACTTGTGAGATTCAATGCAACTGAGAGCCTAAGGAGATCCACAAACTAATCAGTTGATGTTGATTGTTGATCCCCGGAGAGCCTTGCTTATGGGATTTTGGTGGGTTTGGTGAATTTTTTGCGTGCGGTTGCAGAAGTCTCAGACAAACGCGTGACTTCAGGAGGTAAAGGTGTATTCATAATGAATGAATGATACGTCTCATTCTCATACTTGGCTAATACACAATGAATCAAGAAAAGTTGGATAGGACTTTTGAAAATTTCTCTATCATTCACATATATAACCACATAAATACTTTTTTTTAATTGGAGTTACCTGCGATCATGTTTGAATTTTAATATAGGATTCCTTTGGGAGATCCACGATATGAAAGCTGACCTCATTTAGATACATCCTATTCGTAATTTAATACAAAACAAGTTATTCTCTAGGTAGGTCTAGTCTAAGAAAATGTGTTCGACAGGTGCAATAATTCTTACAAAGCAAAAACTGGCTGGTAACTGTTGCAAAACGAAAATTCACTGGGAGCGGCCCAGTGACCGAATTAACCAAGCCACGACCAGTAACCATATTATCGTGATATTCCCACTCCTCTTTTTTTTTTTTTTTTTTTAATATCACCCCACTTAACTATTATGCCCATAAAAATTAAAAATTATAATATTTCATAAAATAATTTATATAAAATAAAAATAAATTTATTATAAATTAAAATAATATTTTTATATTATTAATATATTGATGATTGTTTATCCTTAATTTTTTAAATATTTTATCATATATAAATGTTTATTAATAAATTTTTTATAAAAAATTACAAAAGTAATATAAAATTACTCTTTTCTCAAATATCTTTGGTTATATATATATTGATGTAAAAAATTGATATCTTCTTCAATCTTAAACATCAGTTACTTCTTCTTTATTTATTCGTTTATTTTCTGTAAATCTTTTCTGTAAAAAACAGAAATTCTAAGAAACAAAGTTAATTTTTCAGCAAAAATCTTCCAATATTTAAAGCAATAAGGGTTTTATTTATGTATGTAAATTGAAAGAATACTAAAGATAAACTTAAAGAGAAAAAATTGTGGGAGAAGAAAATTATTTATTATGTCTCAGTTAGAATATTCATTACCAGTCACTTTTTTAACAAAATGAATGAATTTCCCTTTATTCTCATATTCTGTTGTTTTTCAATTATTTTCTGACATAACCGCAAATATGTGTCCCTCTTTTATTGACTTTTCTTGAAAGCCCTTAAAAGTTTATTGCGACATGATTGTCCTGAAAGTAATACTTAATTATGTATATGAATGAATATTATGAAAAGTTGACAGGGTCAGATGACCTACGTCGAACAGTCTCAAATCTTAGATAATGAATTTTTAATAGTATCAATTTTTAATTAATGAATTTCGAACAATATTAGATCTCAGTTAATGAATTCGGGTAACAAACATATTAATTGGTCTCAGATATAAGTATTCTTGTGATCAATCCGAGACATTTCAGAAGGATATATGACTTCGGATGCTGACAAGGTCCCCAACGATTTTTTTCTCAAGTGTCATAGAAAGAGGTCTTGTAATGTTACTGAATCGTTAGACTAAGGGAAATGAATACCATTGAACGATGGGCTTGGACTTTTGGACTGAATTCTTGGTAAAATATCCAAACAATATAATTTCTTTATATTATATATATATATATATATATTAAAAATATATTTTAATTTATAAAAGTAATTAAGGTGCAAAAAATAAAATAAAAGTTTTTAAAATTAATTTAGATAATAATTTAATTAATATTTATTTATTTATAATTATTTTATTAAAATTTTTATTACTAAAAATTTTAATAGTTGGAATGCAAAATTATTAAAAATAAGAGAAAACATCATGGCACCATATTTGAGAAGAAAAAATAATTTTTATTTAATTTTACAAGTGCTTATAAAAAATTTATTAATAGATTTTTGAAACTAATAAACTATTAAAAAAATATTAATTGTAATCAACAATCGATAAATAATTTTAAATAAAATTTTGTAATAAAAATATTATTATAATTTATAATAAGGTTATTTTTAATATTATATGAATTAATTATAAAATATTATAATTTTTAAAATGTTGTGGGACTTTGTTAATTAAGTAAGCTGTCATTTTAAGTTCTGGTAATGTATAGGATGGCGCGAGATTTGGAGGGCATGACACATTATAAAAAAAGTAGATAAATAAGGGAGTAAGGTGCCATTTAAAAAAAGTAAAAATATCACCGTCATTATTCAGGGCTGCCTGCATTTGGCAAAATGAAAACCTGATCCGTAACCTAACTCTACTGGGCTGAATTTCCAAAAAATGAAAACCCATTTCCCAGTTAGTGTTAGGCACCAGTTTTGCATATTGGTTTGTTAGTTCTTTTGCAATGCATGAAGGAATCAAAAGGTTTTAAGAGTTCCTTCAAATATAAGGATGTTCAGAAAGTATTGGTTGTGGTGTACCGCGTGTATGTATTCTAAGTGATCAAGCTTTTCTTTCCACAAACATAAAGACAAAATAAGATTCGGTGAAAAAAGTGAACTAGTCGGAGAAGAGACTGGTTGGTGAATCTCATCAATTCGCCATAATTTTCTCAGTCAAATGGTTCACTTTAGCCTTTGTGCCTAATCGCTGGAATAGGAAAAAGGAATATGTACTTTGAACCTCAAATAATGCAATAGATAGATTCCAGCAGTGTTGATAACTTCCTTCCTATGAAATCAGACCTTGCTAATTAATTATTCAGTTAATGATCAAATATAGTACACTGAAATATCCAACCGGACTTCTTATTAATAGGAGCAAGATCATCAACAATGTTTGGTAGTTAAACAACTACTGTCACACCTGTCTATCTCTTCCCGGTGATCTACCTGCATGCATGCATCCTAAAGAGCTTAATTTTCTGAAAAATAGAGCTTGAGCCTTGAGCCAAGCTGATGATACAATTCATACAACATAAATAATAATAACTATAGGTATGGTAGAAGACTTGGGAAGCAAGTTGATAATTGGTTTCGGTAGTATAGTATAGGGGAAGGAAGATAGAGAAAGCTTTTTTTTTTCTCTTTTGGATGGGAGAGAAGATCGATAAACCTTTTTCTAATCATGCCTTAGAAAGTGATGACAAAGAGGAAAGTTAATATGCTTCTTACATAATTATAACTATCAGCCATGTATTATTATTATTATTATTGTTTTTATTCATTATTAATTCCATTTCCACCTCCACTTCCACTTCCACCGCAAACCCCAGCCGATCTCAGTCCTCTCATGTCCCTCTACTTTTCTTTTTATTTGTACCATCCATCTCTTTTCTTTAATATTATGAAAGGAATCATCTAAAAAACCTTTAATCAAAACTCTACCCATTAATTAAGTACATCTTCAATTAAAATTAAAATTCAAAATTTTAATTAATGAAGAGTAACTTTAGTGAGTTCAATAATCTAAAACCCAACTTATTCCCTATAAAGCTGATTTTCACTCCTTTCTTTTTCTGCTTTCTCTTGTGGGGTATATATTTGATCTCCATGAGCTTATATACCTCCACTTTGTATCTCTCTTTTTGCCTTTTTTTTTTTCATCAGAGATCATGTAAATCGATCCATGAATAATTTTTATTGGACTCCAATATGTGTGTTCAGTGTTTCTTACTCTGTCGAAGTTAACATTATTCCATTTTGAACTGAGTAAATGTAGCTTTTGATACCCACAGCAGCTGCTGCTGCTATACCTCAAGTACGGGCTTAGTTCAGTTTTAAAGGGACCCTAAATCCCTTCTGTAAATGAATTCTATATTTGTATGGCATAGCTTGAGGAATTGTCTTTACTCTTTATTAAAATTACCTCGTTTCTCTAGAAAGTGCATGTTTGATTGTTTTCAATTACCTAATCTTGAATCACCATGCTTTGTGTCCTCGAGCAGAATAATTATTAACAGGTTAATGTAGAATAACTGATAAATAATTAATATTTTATTTATTTAAGATTCGTTCTATATATCTAGCACAGGAACTCTGAGAAAGAAACTAGATTGGTAATGGAAAGAAAAAGAAAAAGGAAACTTGTGGGTACAAATATAGATATAAAGTTAAAACAAATTATACATGATTAACCTGTTGAATTTCCTGGTGTCTTTTTTGAGTATGTTCTCTAAAGAAGCATTTACAATCTCTGCATGCCAACCTGGTGCTCAGTTATGATATTGCTTTCTGGTTAATTTATTTTGCAAAGGAAAAGGTAAGTGCTAGTTGCTTAATTAATAATCAGAAGTCATAACGCAAGTATGAGTAAGAATACCGTATCTTCAACGTGTATATACAAATGAAAACCATCATCAAATGAATTCTAGAATAAATTCGTAATTAAAACACATTCCATCAAAAAGAAAACGAGCTAGCTAATGATAAAAATGGCCGTCAAATGAATTAATATTAGTGATAAATTATTACAAATTTCATACTTCCTATGTAGTTTTCAGTCACGGAGGATGCCTCATATTTGTTTCACATTTACTCGTCCAAACAGCAAATATCGTAACTGTAATATTCTCCGAAGTTGTCTTGCTTGTCTGCTTCAGCACTTTTGGAAACAGTGGTCCTAGGAAGCACTTATCGTCTTTTGTCTCGTCCACTGTTCAAATTCTAAACTTCTATTGATTCTAGGGTAGTCTCTAATTTCTTACCAAACAACTACGAGACAATTAGTTGTGGAATAGTACAAGAACTGTTTCTTTATGCTAATTATTTAACTCGAAACAGGATAAGGATTTGGGAATACTAGTTTTGCTTTTATATTTTATGGTTGGCTCGTGTAAAAATCAAATTTCAAATAGTGCTCCATCACGGTATATCATTTTCATTAATGAACCGTCAGATATGTGCACTGATTGAATGATCTATTCCTTACAAGCTTTTTGCTTGACATGATTGACCAGGCAAAAGGGTTTTCTCAGTGGATAATTAGGTGGCAATAATATTTGCATGATTATATAATGAATATATATTTTAATTTCAAAAAATAAAATAAAATAAAATAAAACAAATAATAGAAAGAAACTGGACAGTCCGGATCGACCCAACACAACACTGCAAATGATTTGAGGATAACTGCAGTTCCCCAGAATGGATCACCATCCGATCATCAATTTACAATAATTTTTATTTTTTTGACGAATTTCGATGATGAGTCCTAGGGCATGCAGCAGAATCAGATTGCCATTTTATATCATGAATTATTGATTTTCATCAGAAAAAAATGCCACTTTAAGCACTTGCTTTGCTAGTAATTGACGTAAGAGGTGGGTCTGGATATCTATGAATGAAATGATAATGCAGGTGATGGAGGGACCCAAATTAACTTGATCATCACGAGGAATCCCTTGGATTGAGGAGATAGTAGTAGCAGCAGCCTTGGATTGTGGGACCTTTTTTCTTTATTATTTAATTTAAAAAACACGACCTTTTCTTTAACGTTCATCAGTCACAGTATAAAAAGAAGAGACGAGGAAGGAAGAAAAAGAAGGTGATGTGCATGTGATCCAACAGCCTTTATGTTCCCCTCTTCTAACCAAATTCTACAAAACCACCATTCCATGATCTAGAGCTAGTTTCTTTTTTGACATTCTGGGTCTAAATCTAATACTTTTTTCCTTAATCATGTTTAGGTCTTACTTAGTTGTTAATGTTGTGGTACTAAAACTTAAAATTAGTTTTGGCCCCATTTTATAGATCACATGGCCTCATCCATCTCACACTGATTAAAAGCATTTTACTAGTGGATTTCAAAAGTGTACTCCATACGACATCAAAGTTTGATCAATCATCATGTAGATAGCCTACTTTTGGTGCATGGATCATAATTATTTATTCAGTAGAATATACTACTTATATGTCGACGGATCTATTTTTATCGTTTATACATGATAAAGCTTCACACGTTTATAGTGGGATTTTCCAATTTTTTTTTTTTCACGTAGAAGGTGAATGGATATATTTAAGAAAGAGGGAAAGGAGAAAGAAAAAGAGAAAGAAATTAAAAGAAGGAAGAAAGGAAGAAAAAGAAAATGAAGGGAAAGATATCTCTTGTTGTTCTCTACTCTTAATGTATCTCCAGAGTGTGTTAAAATGAGATTTCTTTAAGTGACAAGCAACAATATTAGGCCATGCAAGTCTAAATTTTTTGATTTCATGTATAAAACTTTTGGACCTTTATTGAAGAGATTAGCCTCAATCGGAGGAATGAAGAAGCTGCTTTTTAACGTCTTTCGTAGAGGAATAGAGCTTTATTTTTGCATTGAAAACCAAAGGCTCCATTAGTCTAATGTTCTATTAATAGATTCCTTTCTATTTAGTCAATCAAAAAAATAATTTTCTTTACTCCATTTTTGGATCAATGTGTATAAGATCACTTTAAAAAGTTTCTTTATGAGGGAGAGAAGATACGTACTTTTTAATTTGTTAGGTCATTTCCTTGCAATTGGAGACATGATGATGGACCATACACTTGTTATACAAATAACTATATTGATAAAAAGTGAAAAGAGAACAAGGATTAAAACGAATATGGAAAATTGCATTAATAATTAATAAGCATTGAATTTAACCAATTGGTTTTATTGGCTCAGGAAAAACTTGTTATCTATGATCTTCATATCTTTGCTGGACCTGTTTAATAATTAGCATTTGACAATTTCCTGAGGCAATGCCAAACTTAAAAAATCTATACGGAATTGATTAATCCTGATCATTTTTCTTTCTTCATAAATTATTAATGTAACAACCATTCTCCATGAAAACATTACTAGCTCGATTTCCAATCAATATAATGAAGGCATCATCACTGTAACAAAGCCTCATAAATCGTATACGAGTCACATTTTAATCACAAATATTGGTTAACTTGCTAGGAGGGGATAGGGGGTTAATTTATTATTAAGGCAAAAGGAATAGCACGTTCCACAGTTTTCCCTTCCATTATTGTTAATTTATCTGTGCATGCTATGGGGCAGTACACCTCTTCGTGTGACTGGATATTGTCATCTAATCGGCAGAGATGTCAATCACAGAACGGAAAGAGACAAAAATCTTTCAGTACACAAACAAACTATACATAGGTAGATAGATAGACATATAAATATATGAGTGTGTATATATGCATGCAATGGAAAAACAAACCGGTATCTTGTCCCCGTCCATTTTATATCAGTGTGCATTTCCTCGTGACCCTTCCCTTATTTTTATTTTTATTTTTTAATCAGTTTCTGATCAGATAAATACACCATCTCCTCTGCCCATGCTGAATATCTTTGACCAAACCCTTGCTAACTCCATAGTCCATACGAACCATAAACATATACAAATAAAGAGATGCTTTTGAACATATATGCTTAAAATAAATGAGAAATGATTCCCCTTCACATACAGACACATATATATACATTTGATTCTTATATTTTTAAATATATTTAAGATGATCATGATGGGTAGGAGGAGAAGTATTCAGTGAAATTGGCAAAAGATAGTGCAAGAAGAGACAAAAGAAAGAACGTTGTAGCTTGTCATGTATAATACAAATGTTGATTTGTTTCCACTTTAGAAATGAATTCAAAGAGAGAGAGATTAGTATGAAGAGTGATTCAATTTTGAAGTTGATTCGTTACGGATGGATCAAAACGTTTTATCGAATCAAAGAATTCGTTCGACTAGATTAATGGAATAAATAAGTTAGAGAGTTGAATTTGCTCGATCGAATAGAGGGATTTGTTCAATCTAGTAAAGTAAATTTCTATTGATTAAGTTTGATCTCAAGTTTTTGAATTTTGTTAGGAATCTTATTTAAGTGGGATGTTTTCTAGGTTAAAAGAAAGATTTTCTAAAGACAAATTCAGTATTTAATAGATAGCCTAAAGAGAGTAGGAGAGAAAGAAAAAGATCAATAAAGTTAGTTATTGTTGTTGATTTTATAATCTTCAAATACCCAATTTACATAAATTCTTCTTCTTTGAAACTCTTGTTCATAATTTTGTAATTTGTATTTATTTGTAAATTATAATCTTCACTTTGTTCTTGAAAGTTATTAAGTGATTTATAACTTTTGTGTCAATAAGTATCCTAAAAACTTGTTGATTTATTTTCTTAAAAAGTAGTATTGGAGTTTAATAAAAAAGATGAGGTAAAAGAAGATCAAGAATGGGGAATACAAAGTTTACTATTGAGAAATTTACATGAAATGAGAATTTCAATCTCTGAAAGATAAAGATGTGATCCTTACTTGAACATGAAGGCTTAAACTTAACACTTGATGAAGTAGACACTGAAACCATCGAAGATAAAGAAATTTAGCGGAGAGCAAAAATACTCTAATCTTGTTCTTATCAGACAAGGTCTTGAGAGAAGTCTTGAAGAAAATCACGGCTCTACTTTAAAAAAAAGATGTATGCATTCTACTTGAGAGAAGGTGGATCAATTGAATAACATTTTAGCAAATTTAATAAGTTAATGTTGAACTTGAAAATAGTGGATATAAAGATAGAAGATGAGGATCAAGCCCTCCTAATACTAATATCACTTCCACCATTATACAGGTGCTTTATAGATACTATATTGTATGATAGATGTTTGATGTTCATGGATGATGTTAAAATTAAATGCTTTAAATTTCAAAGAGTTGAATAGGAAGAACCAACATAAAGAAATTACTTCGAACGAAAGGCTTAATATAAAAGGAAGATTAGCAACTAAGGACTATAAATAAAAGAAACAATATAGGTCACAAACTAAGAGAATGAACCCAAAGTGTTTTCATAACCATAAAGAAGGACACTTTAGAAAGAATTTCTCTAAGAGAAAGACCTTCAAATCAAATAAAAAAAGGGTTAAGATATTTAAGAGTGTGATTATAGTTGAAAAAGTGAACTTTTAAGATGTCTTTTAATTAGTAAAGTATATTTTAGATTAGGGCTACACATTTCATATGTGTCTTAGGAAGGGTTATTCCTACCCTCAAGGGAAGGAAATAAACATAAAAAATTCATATTAGGAAACAATATAACTTGTGACATGCAAGAGATAAGAACAATCAAGATGAAGATGAGTACCAGATCATACATTGAGTTAAAACAAATGAGACATGCACTGGAGTTAAAAAGGAACTTAATTTTACTTGGAATATTAGAAGCATTAGAATGTACCTTTGAGGATAAAATTGAGATACTAAAAGTGTTAAAAGAATCGTTAGTCTTAATGAAGGCTAAGAGAAGATATGATTTGTATGTTTTGCTAAAAGATGTGATCACGGGAGATATTAATACAATATCTAAAAAAATGAATCATAAGTTGATATTATGACTCTAGAGAACATGTCACGCCCCAACCCGTGGGTTCTACACATGACAACCGCTACATACTCTCAAGGTATATTCAATCACCAGAATACATCCTGTGAGCTTGTAAGGTATTTACAAAATCTGTTCGAAATATTTAATACAATACTTCCGAATATAATCCAACCGACCATCCAAACTTCGAATCAATTCAAGAAACCACAAATACTTCTTTAAAATAACATTTCAATCTTTTTTCACAAACTAATTATCAAAATATATGGGTATCAAATCGTAAGCAAATAAAAAATAATGTCCAAGTAGTTTACACATTCGTTTCCAATGCATAAATGAAAATATAAGTTCAAATCTCAGTACAGCTCCAATGGACTAAGACATTTCTAAATGAGTCAGTTTTCAGAAGTATACCTGAGATGCTTTCAACCTGGAAGAATCACCACCACCGAGCACTTGCTAACAATCTACACCCGAAACTGGAGAGTGAGAGGGGTGAGTATACGAGAGTATACTCTGTGAGTGAAAAAAATATAAATATAAGTAAACAATACTCGATCTATAAAATAGAAAAGTGTAAATAAGTACATTTCAAAATAGTTTGATGGAAATTATTTCTTTCAGTTTGAAAACTTCAAAATGAATACCGAAATCCTACGGGCTAGCTGCCTTTCTCAAAAATTATTCTGACATTGGGTATCCCAAGATCGTCAGTGAATTTGTATGCAGATAAAATATATTATTTTATAAAAATAGATTTGAAATGTAAGAAATAAAATATGCATAGTTTTTCAAAAAACATACCCTCTACTAACGTTCGCTTCGAACAGTCATGGGATGACGTTGATGACTAATTCGACAAGACTCATAGGTGATCGAATCATATTTTTATCATAACATCTCAATCATCACATCACAGTCCCACTTGTGCAGTTTTCATCACCTAGACGATCTCTCTCCTAGATCGTCCCTAAGCTACCATATATAACACTCATATGGGGGTCCACATCTCAGTGAACTCTTCCCTAGGCTACCACCCTGTAGCTACAGTAAATAACCCGACTCTCATGGTCGTTATCACCAATATACAAGATATATAAAAATCTGATCCACTGGCCAACCAGCATATACAAATCATAAAACATAGCCCACTGACCGTATCATCACATAACAAAACATAAATCTGGCCCACTGATCGTATCATCATCATAAAATAATATATACCAAACCATATTAAATCCACTACAAAACCATATTAAGCGTACTCATATGTATTTTTCACATATTTGAAAGTAATAAGTAAAATCACTCATAAAACATTTGCATATCATTATATTTATGAAAAATAAAATCTTAAATAAAATAGCAAAACAAAATGAGTACACTCACTACTTAAGGACGGTATACACTCCCTAGTTCCCCTTATTTCTCGGCACGTCTCGTGAATACCTTGTTCACGCACTGTCACCTAGATATAATTATCCAAACATATCAATATACATTCTGAAATACGTATGAAACTCGAATGTATCCAATGCATGCTAACCCGAGTTTTCTTAAAATTAGACAACACACGAAACAGACTAAAACATTCATTATTCGTCTAATTACCTATACAACACTATCACAAATCCACATTATCATTACACTAGCGTAATTCGCCTTGATTTCATAATTTAGACATGCGAACTCTATACGCTTGTTAGAATAGTAAATCGATTACTGTTTACGTTTATCTATTTTCTCCAAGTTTATATTTCTAGTATCTTACGACTTTCTTAACTTTACTATAACTCGAATAACATGTAAAAATTAAAATATGAGCGATAAATCTATCAAAATCTATACAAATATACAGTAAAATTCACATTATAAAAATTGACTAAAACGAAAAATAAAATATACAGACAAGTTAGGAATGACGCTACGAACCTCATGGTATCATCAGTTTGCTTTGATTTGATCTCAAACCCGAAAAGCCCCAAAATGAAAGTCAAAACTAGAGGTGGCAAATGGGCCGGGCCGACCCATGAAAATTAAGCCCTTACGGGCTAACGTGCGGGGCCGTGCCGGGCCCGATAAAAAATAAAAGGCCCGGTACGGCCCATGAAGCACGACCCAAAAG
>JAVXUL010021953.1:0-11842 GCA_035590515.1 Trichilia minutiflora
CCATTTCAAAGTATATAAAATGTGTAATTATCATTAAGAAACGATCAAAGAAGGAAATATCCACTCACTGTGAGATGGAAAAGCACTCGCTCGACATCCTCTTTGTGTCAAAGATACTCTAGGTGTGACTTTTGAGCCTACATACATATATCTATAAAAATTTAGAATTCTTTATATAATCTACTTATGCAATGACATGCATGATGCATAAAATGATAATATAACTATCGTTATGGTTTTCTTTACCCCGAGATTTGACCAATAATTTGCTTTCTCTCTTTCTTTCTCTCTCTCTCTCTTGTCAGCCTTCTAACCGCCTCTATTCTTACTCATTAATAAATCATTCTCAGTTTTTTCAACACCATTTCATGCTCAAATATCCTAATTTATTAATTATTATGCCTAACATATAGGGTTTTAAGAATAATAACCTAACCATCTTCTTTTGATTCATGCTCAAAGAAAATTTGAAATAAAGAAATAAGCTGAGGGGTGTACTTACCCAAATTGGTAGATATGTTTTGAGCCCCTCTTTACTTAATTCTTGCTCTTGATTATTGTTCATCTACAACCATTTCCTCTTGATTTCTCACAAATCACTAAGCAAATCTTTGATTAAACGATCTTCCTAAACTATGTTATTAATTTATTAGAAAATCCAAGTGGGAATAGCAAGGATTTGTGATGATTTGAGTGAGAATGGATGTTAGATCAAAAGAAGAAAAAATGGGTTTCAAATAAAAAAGAAGATAGAAAATGAGGAAGATGAGCTCCTATTAGTCATAGATAAAAAGTTGTGAAATGACTAAAATGTTCTTCTAAAAACACTAAGGTATGATATGTTGTAAGGTGTCGACACCTTTTTCTAAACGTATTGACACCTTTAGCTCAAAGGCTCATTGTGATCACAAGGTGTCGACACCTCATCTTAACATGTCGGCACCTTTGGTTTTTATTATTCATAAAAATTGTAAGGTGTCACACATTTTCCTCTACGTGTCGACACCTTTGGCTTTACTTATCAACATGTTGACACCTATTTTTTAAAGGTATCGACAACTTGTCCCTAGACACAATATAACAAAGCTTCAAGTGCTCGAGTGTTGACACCTTCATGCCAAGGTGTCAACACATTCCTCTTTAATCACTCCACTGAGGTCTGAAACCCATCCCTTAGGCTTATGGGCATTATTATGAAACCTTTATGAGATTCTATACTTGATATCTCATGTAGATCACACGTTAGAAGGTGTAATAACTTGAAGTTATGTTTAAAGAGGTGTGTGGTATAGAATATGAGTTTATAAGAAAAAACTAAATTTTAACCCCAAAATCATCTCTAATTAAGAGAAAGTTCCATTATTTTTGTAGAGCTCAGAGATAGATTTTCATTGATATATTACAGGTTCCAAGCAGATATCGAGATCTAAAGTTATAACAATTTGAAGTAACAGTCCTCAGAAGAAAGAATAGAGGCAAAGGTATCGATACTTTTGGAGAAAGGTATCGATACGTTAGTGGGTAAGGCTAAACGTATCGATACATTTAGAGATGGGTATCGACACCTCACAGTTATAATAAATAGTATCAGGTCAAACATATCAATACCTTTGGAGAAAGGTATTGATACCTTGAAAGTATTATAAATAGTAATAGTATGAAACGTATCAATACCTCATCAAAGGTATCGACACCTTTGTGATGGAGGAATACGTAATTACGATAAAACTTATCGATACGTTGGGAGAAAGTATCAACACCTTGCAAGTATAGTGAACAGTGAAAAGCCAAAGGTTCTGATACGTTTTGGAAAGGTATCAATACCTTTGGGCGGATTACACGGTGTTTCTGAAAGACATTCTCTTCTTTTCATAGCCCCTATATATGTAGATGAGGGGATCGTCTTCCCTATTTTGTTTTCTCCTTTCTGTCTCATCTGAAACACTTCTCTCTTTGTTGAAGATAGAACTCAGCCATTTCTCAATCAAACTCCACCATTTCAGTTCTTATAAATTGAGAATCAACATCAGAACTCAGAAACATCCTCTAATCAGAGTTTTACTTGTTGGTTTAAGAGGAATCGTGAAGGGGGATTACAGTGAACATTAGCCAAGTAGAGAGATTCAAGCTACTAAAGGACTTAGAACACTTCTACCAACTTGGGTAAGTTTATCCTTAAGCTCATTTCTCTATTTTAAGCCTTCATTATGCATAAATCGAGAAAAAAGAGATTAGGTTACTGTTCCTAGAACCCTAAAAATTGGGATTTTTTTAGATTATCAACTAAGTTGATAAATTAAAGGGTTTGTACTTCTATTAGTGTTGAAATAACTAAAAATGATACGAGAGTAGAGTTAGAATGAATATGAACAGTAAGTTAGAGAGAGAGAATATGAAAGTAGCATGATCATGCATTATATCATGCACGCACATTATTATAGATAGTGAATCTATATTTGTATGTGTATCCAGGTGCGATCGCCGAGGCTAGAAGGTCTCCATCATGAGGAGGACATTCAGAGGATGGTTTTCCATCCCAATAGAGTGAGTGGATACACTTTGTTTATTTTGACTCATTATATGCTTTTATTATGCTTGGTATAGCATAGAATGAGGATATGTGTATATATGAATATATAATTAAAATGAGGAGGCATTGGATATATTGTGTGGTGGCCGGGTCGGCCCCTTGTTTATGATAAAGATAGGTTGTTATCTTTATGAGTTGCGTACCATATTAGGGATATTATATGGGTAAGGATTGGCCATATAGCTCAGAGTGGAGCGTGTGGAATCTAATAGACCCAGGAATATGGATTGTCTATGCAGTCCAAGAATGGATGGGTGGAATCCAATATATTTAGGCTGTAGCATGCTAGCCATATAAGCTTACTACATAAGCACACATTCTTAACCAGGGTTATGGATCAGCCATACAATTCAGAGAGAGTGGATGGGATCCTATAGACCAAGGGATTATATATATATTTGATTTATATTGACTATCTTAATCATGTTTAATATGCCACATCGCATATACTTTGATTTTGATGATTACGAGGTATTTTTGTAATCAGTGTGTGGTTTTATTTGCTATTTCATTGTGTTGTCTACTCACTGAGTATTTTCTCATATATTCACCCCTCATTTCCTCATTTTAGGTTAGTATTGTTGGGAGTGGCATAGTATAACTGAAGCGAATTTCAACATATTTCTCAAGTACTCGACTCAGATATGTGTATCATGGTTCACTGAATAGAAATAAAATTATATTTATGATTTTGTGTATTTGGCTTGGCCAATAACTTATTGTAATAAATATTTTGAAGAATGTTGTTACATTATATATTTTATGAAGAATACAAATGTTGTTGTGTGATTGACAATCTTCTATTGTATTATTTTTGAAAATATGCTATAAAATAGGTACTATACCTCGTGGGTCTTGGGATTACATTCTAACTATAGGATATATTTCTAGGATACGCGGCGATTGCCATGTGGTCGACTAGGGTCAGGGCGTGACATGAGGACTATTACTTTACATGGCTATAACTTAGAGCTTATTTCACCTCACGAAATCCATAATATATCAATGGAAAACTCTCTTTGAGCTCTACAAAAATGATAAAAACTTTTTCTTAATTGGAGATGATTTTAGGATCAAAAATTCAGTTCTTTCTTGCTGTTGAATTATTCAACATTACCCACTTTTTTAACAAGGAACTTTCAAACCAACAAACTCTTTTATGAAATAATCCCATGAAATCACATGCATACGAATAAATTACCATAATATCCATATAATCAAAGAATGGAGTTCACAAATATTCAGTTTTAAAGTTGAGAGAAAAAAAAAAGATTTCATGTTTGATGAAGACTTCAGGTAGGAATGATTTATTCAAGCTTCTAAACTCAACTAAAAATAGGCTTTCCAATCTTAGAAGAAAAAGTATTGGTTTTTCTAAATAAAGAGAGGTTCTTTAGCCATTTAAAAAAAAATAGAAGAGCTACAATCACCAATCAATCTAGAAAAATCCTAAAGAAAAAAAGCTTCAAGCATTCAAGGAGTTTTAGAGTAATAGTTTAGTTTTTTTAGAGAGAATGAAAAGAAAGAAAAAAAGATTTTCAAGATTTTATTCTTTGCGAGATCTTTGCAATTCAAGATTTTATTGCTTCTTTCTCAAGTAACTTTATTTATTTTCATGTTTACAATTTGTTCATCATATAATTTTTAAGAAATAAAATAGTTTATTGAAAGTTGAATAATGTGGTTTTGATTCCCATGCATGTTTCTTGGTTGTTTTGCATGAAACTAGCTTAGGAGAAAACTATTGAAAACCTTGTTCTTTGTTTATTTTCTTTAATAAAATTATGGAAAATTAAAAGAAAAATAAAGTTTGGAGAGAAATCATAAATTCTTTGCTATTTACTTGAATGAATCAAAAAGTTCAGTCGAATTTTTGGAACATGCTATAATTAATCCATTCAGTAAGTCAAAATTTCTTGTTCTTTTATTTTTCTTTTCTTTTAGTTCTTTTATTTCCTAACTCATAAAAATAAAATTGGGTTAATTAAGTCACAAATAACTAAGATAGCAGAAAATCTATGATATTTTCTATGAAACCTGTCCCTTAGCTTTATGGGTATAATAATAAATCCGTCAAGAGTTTCGTGCATGTCTTCATGCTTAGATTATGTACGAGAGGATATAAAACTTGAAGATTTTGGTTTTAGTAAGATTATGGTGTGGGATAGGAGTTTATAAGGAATAACTAGATTTTTGACCATAAAATCATCTCCAATTGATAAAAAGTTCCATATCATTTTTATAAATCTGGGAGAGAGCTTTTCGGTGATATATTATGGGTTCTGTGTCAATAACCGAGCTAAAAGTTATAACCATTTGAAGTGACAGTCCTCGAAAGGAAGACCAAAAGCAAAGGTATCGATACGTTTAGGGAAACGTATCAATACGTTGGGATAAGGCCAAATGTGTCAAAATCTTTGGAGAAGGGTATTGACAACTTTCAAAGTTGAGGGCCAAACATATTGATACATTGAAGGCATAATAAACGGTGACCAATGCCAAATATATCGATACCTTAGTAAGGGTATCAACACCCTGGTGACGGAGATGAAGTCCGCTTGTGACAAAAGGTATCGATACGTTGAGGAAGGTATTGAAACCTTGCAGGCTTTGTGCACAATAAATGGCCAAACATATCGATATATTGGGAGAACGTATCGATACATTGTAGGTAAAATGCCAAAGGTATCGATACGTTTTGAAAAGTATCGACACCTTTGAGGATTACACAGCCTATATACATCGAGCAAGGGTCGTCTTCCCCATTCTGATTTCTTCACTCTCTCTCTCTCATTTGAAACCAATAAAAACACTCTCTCTCACCCTTCAAACTGATCTCAATCATTTCTCCATCAAACTTCGCTATTTCAGCTCCTATAAATTGAGAATCAACACCAGAACCTAGAAATCTCTTTTGATCAGAGTTCTAACTCCCAGATCATGGGGATTTGTGAGAAAAAGAGGCACGATAAATAGTATCCAAAGAAAGATTCAAGTTAAAAAATAGGCTTTAAGCATGCCTACCAATTTGGGTAAGCCTGTTCTTTAGCTTATCTCTCTCGTTTAAGCGACTATTTCACGTAAATATAAGAATATATAGCTTGGGTACTGTTTATGAAACCCTAGAAATTATAGGTTTTCTAATCTATCATTTGTAACAATAAATTAGAGGACCTTGATAGCCAATGGTGTTGAAATCAATGAGAAATTATAGATAGAGCGGAGTTTTGTGAGAATAACATATTAAAGAGAGAAAGGAGAGAGAGAGAAAGAGAGAGAAGAGTACGAGAGTAGTATGAGCATGCATTACATCATGTACGTACTTTATGATCTTGATTCTATGATTGTATGTGCATCTAGGCATGGCAGCCGAGACAGAAGGATCTCCGTTGCGAGAAGAATACGCAGAGGGTGGTTTTTCATCTCAGAACAGTGAGTGGACATATTCTTTTCCCTTCGGCTTATTTATTGTTATTTATGAATATATATAATGCTAGAGGATAACATGTGAATATGTATATGGATAACTGAAATGAGGAGGCAATGGATATATGTTGTGTGATGGTCGGGATGGCCCCTTGTTTGTGATAAAACCTGGATTGCCATAAATATGAGGTCGGAGGCCCAATGCATATATTGATATTGTGATTTTAAGGTCAGAGGCCAATTTTATATATATCTGTGAATGTGGCATAGTTGGGTATAATGACCGGGGTGCCAATATGTTTGTTTTATGTTTGGACCTTGTGAGCCATAGATTATATTTTGGCTTTGTGATCCACTAGTTACTTGATTTACCACGATGGGCCATCGAGATTGATTTATGATTTTGTGTGTCATGTTATTGTCTATATATGGGTGAGGATTGACCATACAGCTCATATGGAGTGGGTGAAATCTAATAGACCCTGGAGTGTGAATTGGCTATACAGTCCAAGGAGGGATGTGTGAGATACACCTCTCTAAACTAAAGCATGTTAGCCTTATTCTATTATATTAGTATCACAACTAGGATTGCGGATCGACCATACAGCTCAGGTGGAGTGGATGGGATCCTATAGACTGAGGGATATTATTATACATGAGAACACATCCCCAACCACAATTACAGATCGACCATACAATTCAGGTGGAGTGGGTGGGATCCTATAGACCAAGGGATATTATTATACATGGGCACACATCCCTAACCAGGGTTACGGATCGACCATACAACTCAGGTGGAGTGGGTGGGATCTTATAGACCGAGGGGCTATACATATTTGATATTATATCGATTTCTAGACATGTATATGATGTCATATTTTACTATACTTGATTTTATGATTACGAGGATTTTTCGTAATTAGTGTTTGGACCTTTGTTTTCTATTTTGTTATTTGTCTACTCACTGGGTATTTTTTCAAATATTCACCCCCTCACTTTTCATTTCAGATTAGTGTAGTCGAACGCGGTATAGCATAGTTAAAGCGAGACTTCAACACAATTTTCAGGTACTCGACTCAGGTTTTTATATTATGGTCCACTGTATGTAACAACATTTATAACAGAGTGATTTTATGTATTTGGCTTGGGAAAGAATATTTTGTAATGTATTTTGACAAAATACAGATGTTGATACTTGTATGATTGAAAATCTTCTATTTTGTATCATTTATTTTGAAAATGAGTTTGAAAACAGGTATTAATACCCTACAGTTCTAGGAGTGCATTTTAAGTGATAGGATGTATTTATAGGATTTGCGACGATTACCACATGACCAATTAGGGTCGAGACGTGACATTTTCCCTTCTCTTAGTTAAGATAGATAATTAAAGTAAATAAAATTGATTTTTTTAATTCAAAATCTTAATATTTTGGTAATCATTAATTTACTAGAAGTTATGAAGTACCTAGTATATTTTCTATACTTTCAACTTCCCGAACCCAAAAATTTTATTTTCTATTGATAAACTATCCCACCTTTATTTGGGTAAATGATGACTCTTTTTTTAAATTAAATTTTTGGGTCACGTCAATAATATGTTTTCATTGTTTTTTTAGAGTTACTTGACATACGGATTTTTACGATCATTTCTTTGTTTTAAATTAATTAATGGAGGATTTTTAACTCAAATTTTTTATTTAAATTAAATACAAACATTTAATTATTAGATTCATTCAAGTTAATATTTGAAATTTAAAAAAATAAATTATTTAATACTAATGACTCAACAATCATATCTACTAATAAATTAATCTAAGTACAAATTTGTATTATCTATCAGTCATTGCTCTAATTTTTTATATCAACTAATAGGCAAAGTTGTTTTCATTTAAAATATTTATTGAAATTAAAATATAATTTTTTTAATAATTAGATTCATGTATTTCAGTATTTGAGAACAAAAATAAAAAGTTTATATCTAATATTGACAATTCACCCTATAAGAAAATTGATGTTCAACTGTAATAACGGTTGTCATCAAAAGTTAAAAATGTCATCGCTAAAAGTATTAGCAATGAAAAAAATTGTTACTTAGTCGCTGATATCTTATTATGAAAAAATTTTAACGATGACCATATGATGTCGTTGCCAAAAAAATTTTTAGCAACGAAATATTGTCGTTGCCAAATACATGTCTGGCAATAACATAAGGTCATCGCCATAAGTGTTTTTGGCCACAACATGCCATCGTCACCGAATCAATTGTTTGTGATGACATAAGGTCGATGCTAAAACTATTTTTGGTGATGAAATAAAGTCATTATAGAATAGGTTGTACACTACCACATGATATCATCGCCAATGTGTTTTACACGATGACATAGTGCCATTGTGGAAGGTATTTTTTGTAATGACATGTCGTCACAGAAAGAATTTTTGTTTTATACAAGGTATCGTTGTAGAAGGCTTTTGACGATGAAATGACGTCATCGATAAAGGTTTAAGATAATTTAATAATTTCACATTTTTTAATAAATTATATGTTTAAAATATTTTATCAATTAGATAATAACTCTATTTTTATCAACATATTTTTAATAATCTTATATTTTATAAATTTAATATATTTTATCAATTGAATGATAATTCAATTTTTACTAAATTGAAATATGACCTATTAATTTTAATAATAATTAAATTAATTAATAATTAACTAAATAGTTTAATAAAAATATTAAATTAAAATGAATTAATCCATAAATTAATTAAAACATTCATAACAAATATATATATATATATATATAAAGGGAAAGAGAAATAAATTAAAATTCATCCACAAACACATTTAACAATCCAATGGCTACAAATGGTGTGATACCAACTCTATCAAAATAAATTGAAATCTATCTGAGGTGGTTTTTTGAGTCTTCAGTTGACTTTATGCATTAACTAGCTGATTTCATGTATCAACTAATTGTTCTTTAATATACTGTAAGCGAGACTGTGTTTCTTGCAATTGGAGTGGGTTCATAAACTGATATTGATGGATGAAAAGCATCGATCAATCTCACTGGCTCTTTGGCGACTAGCAAGCCCCTAGTATAACATGAATCATCATTAAATACTTGATGAAATATCTGCTCATCACTAATCGACTCTGATCCCTTATCGAATGAGAGTTGTTGAATTACCACCATTTTTTTCTGATTTGATATAGAATAAAATAAGAATATAATCATTATTAAAATAACATAATTAAAATATATTTTACATATAACGAATATAGCTCACATGCGCTTTTTATGCATTCAAACTAATCCATCCATGTTTTTCATTATAATGCGTCACACAAAAATGATCTGGAAAATTTGAAATTTCATTGGAATTATCATTCTAACACAATATAAAATATAAAATAATAAATATTATGTTACATATAATTATAGTGTACAAAGTATTAGATAGAATTTAATTTTATTCAATTAAAATTATAAATAACTTTAAATGAAGTAATAACATTCGAATGCTTAGTGCGATGAACGTGAAGTAGTTTCGATCCACCCCGATAATTAAATGGGAGTTTGCTTCTATTTTCAGAATTTTGAACACATTTTTCTGGAACATAGATGTAAGTAATATAATTCATTGTTGTAATATAAGTACAACAAAAAATAAATAAATTATACCAAACATATATCATTGAACAAAGTAATTATAACTCATCAATTTAAATGCATACCTCAATGTTTTCATTGCCCCAAAGATCACATAAGTAATCCTAATCTTTTTGAGAGACATTTTTGGAACAATGTCTCTGAGCCTCTTAAAGTGAATGTACCTTATAAACCTTTCTCAACACTTTAGAATGATAATTACGATATCATTCACCCATAATGCAATCAAAATATTTTAACAAGTGTGATTGAGCTAGATCCAAAATAAAAAATTACTATATTAACAAATATTAAAACATTAGGATTAAATAAATGAATGTGAATTCACATACAAATTCTTAAAACATATGAATCAAAATAAGGCAAGTGTATAAAAAATATCAAAAGGTGTCTAAACGGGTTGCATTATTTGTTTAAATCTTAAGAACTGAACAATGTTTATAACTTACTAATAAACACATAATTAAATCAAGTTAGCACAGGATTACTAGAAACTTGAAGCTATGACCTAAATGCATCTGAGCTTTTACATCATAGAGAATCATTCTTTTCTAAGATTTTACACTTAACCTTTTACATTATAGAGTATCATTCAACAAGATGCCAACTATAAAGTATATCTTTTAACTTTTGCATTTATAGAGGGAAGAAATAAATTCTCTTGGTTTTATTTGCTCTTAAAATTGTATGAGTAACTTAGGGGTGAATGGGATTATAACATATGTTTATGGCTGATAGTCTAAAGGAAGAACTAAATAAAATTTGTAAAGTAATTTTAAATAGTAATCTTGGGTATTGCTACAAATACATCGTATTCAAACTTCAGGAAGAAATACCTTAGGAGAATACTAAAGAATCTATCTTAACCTGCTTGTAAAGGTGAGAATGCAAATCCAATTTAGTTACATATGAAAAATATCCAAAAAAGAATTAATTTGGAGTATACTTACATCTTTTTAATATTCTCATTTCCTGTAATAGACAAGTATAAATATACACCATCAATGAAATCAGCTCATATTACAAATAACATGACTAAGAGTTTCAATACCTTGATTATCATTTTCAAAGGGTTATCTTTGATGAATTTATGGGAAAACACTAAGAAAAAAGTAATAAAACTAATTCGTAAGAGGTTTGTTGATTTTTCTCCTCTTTCAATGTTATCTTGGTTTATAAGTTCAATTGTTTTTAATAATTTCAGGTAAAAAAAAGAAATAATATCCCTACCCACCCCCGCCACCCAATGTCATCAAAAGGATCGTTGAAATGCTGAGCATACAAGTGATGACCTGTAACACTAATCAACATACTAAAGTTTTTTTGTATTGATTTTACACTATTTAAATAAAAGTAAAAATGGATCAATTGTGTTCTTATTTTTCTATACATGTCACGTCCCGACCCTAGTCGGCCACGTGACAATCGTCGTAAATCCCAGAAATACATCCTATTATTTAGAATGCACCTCTAGAACCCGCAAGGCATTAGTACCGGTTTTCAAACTCATTAAACAACAATAAAATAAAATAAAGGAAAATGGAAGATTTTTAATCACATTAACATCAATCTCAGTTTTTTTACAAAATACAATACATAGTCCTCATGGCCAAGCCAAATAAATAAAATATCTTTTACTACAAATCATTTTCTAAACAGTGGACCATAAAGTAAAAACTTGAGTCGAGTACCTGAAAGCTTGCTGAATCACACTTCAGCTACGCTATGTCACACCCGACTACACTATTCTGAAATGAGAAAGTGAGGGGTGAGTATTTAAAAATACTTAGTGAGTAGACATAAAAACAAATAGTAATCAGAGACCTGTGGATTGATTACGGCAAATCCTCATAATCATAAATCTACTCATAGTGACATGTGGCATCGTATACTTGACTAGAAAATTAATATCACATCAAGGTGTGTCTAACCCCTCGGTTTATAGGATCCCACCCACTCTACCTGAGCTGTATGGCCGATCCGCAACCCTGATTGGGGATGTATGTCTATGTATGATATCCCTAGGTCTATAGGATCCCATCCACTCCCCTCAGAGCTGTATCGCTGATCCGTAACCCTAGTTAGGATACACTATAAGAGGCTAGCATGCTTTAGCCTGGACATGTGGATTCCACCCATCCTCTCTAGGA
>JAVXUL010021964.1:0-11841 GCA_035590515.1 Trichilia minutiflora
CATGCATTATTGGAGAAAATAAAATTGAACAAGCTTTACTTGATCTTGGTGCTAGTGTAAACTTGCTTCCATATTCAATTTATCAACAACTCAACTTAGGTGAGTTAAAACCAACATATGTGACTCTTTTACTTGTCGATCGATCAGTAAAGTGCCAAGAAAAATTATAAAAGATGTGTTAGTTCAAATTAATAAATTCATTTATCTAATGGATTTTATTATTTTGGATACACAACATGTAAAAATAGGTAATACAATTCAGTTATTTTGGGACGTCTATTTTTAGCAACTTCTACTACTTTAATTAATTATAGGAATGAAGTTATGAAGTTATCATTTAGCAACATGACATTGGAGCTCAATGTTTTTAATATGTGTAAATAACCATGTGATGAAGAAGATGATAATGAGGAAGCTAGCATTATTGAGAACATTGTGGAGGATCAAATTCAAGAAGGAAATTTTTTTGACCTTTTAAAAACTTTTTTAGTTAATTTATTTGACTCAAGTATACCATTAGAGCATGAGATTTCTAACATATGCTCATTAATTGATTATGCACAGGCGATGGAAAGCAAAAGATGAAAACCATGTTTTAAATACTTAGGGCAATTGAATGAAAATATGCAAGAAAAAATGTTTAAGTAGGAGTTAAAACCTCTACCTAAAAGATTGAAGTATGCTTTTCTTGGAGACGAGCAATAGTATACTCATGGATAATGGTATGCCTTAGGATATAAGATGGTTAAGCGAAGCAAAGGTTAGGTTAAGTAAAGAATCTTCTGATTCTTTTATTTCTCACATGCCTAGTTTAGGAAAAGTTCTTATGTTGAGAAACGCAAAACAAAAAGGATTAGAAGTTTATCACAAATGTGTACGATGACCTTGTGACATACAATGTCGTTATTTGGGTTTTACTTTCATAAATAGAGAAGATAAGATTAGATTCATTAAGGATGAACTGAGTAAGGAGTCTTTAAATGACACTCTATTAACTTTTGAGATGCATTATTGTGGATCAGTGCAAGGATAACTTCTCAAATTCTGGAATTTATTTTTGAATGAAAATTAATGATATAATCTTGAGAATCTGACTATAAACAACCTTGTTTTTCAATTTTTAAGAAAATTAGATTAGAAGCCTATCCTCAACCTATAGAGTGCATTCAAACCATTACTGGACATAAAACCAAAGAAAGATGTGAGCCACAATCACAAGTACTTACAGATAAGTGTGTTTTTAATTTTTATATGTGCATTGTTATCTTCTTTTTGACTTTTATGAGTGTTTACTATTTTTTTATTTTTATAATTTATTTTCAAACCATTTGTCATGTTAGTCGAGCTATTTATGTAGATATCATTATGTTATTTTTCTTTTCCTCCATAAATATATATAATCACTCTCTTCACTCTCAAAGTTAAGCTAAATGTAGAAATAAAAAATCTTTTAGTTCATCGGATTTATAGTTTATGGGTCTTTATGGGTCTAGTTCTAGAAAAGATATAGATTTTGTTAATTTAACAAGTAATCTGGGAAGAATATTAGTCGAGAGAATAATTAATTTAATCTATAGGAGAGGTAGCCTTAGGTTAATTGGGGGGGGTGTCTACAACTACATTTGTAGGCGACAATCAAGTTTCAAGTATTATCCTATACCTTTAACTGAGGCAAAACTTATAGGGATGACAATTGAAGAGAAGCTACAGGTATCCTCTATGCAAGAATACATTGTCAGAATGATTTGTAATTCTGATACCTTTATATGCTTACCAAGTGGTTTTGATACTTTGGAAGAACTTTTTCAAGTTGCTTCTTGGGCCCAACTGAATATTCAACAAAAATCTATAGGTCTGTTAAATGTTAATAATTTATTTGACGACCTATTGTCTTTTCTTAATAAAACTATAGAACAACATTTTATCTTACATTGAGCAGGACGAATCCTAGTTACTGTTTCAACTCCTGACCAGTTGATTGATAGATAAGAAAGCTTTATCTACAAACCTGATCCAATAATAGCTCAGATAAATTGATTTGGGAAAGAAACCAAAAAATGTAAGTTAGATTTTATGCTTCAACTTAAGTTTTTATGGTTTATTTTTCTTTTGTAAATAAATAAATGAATGATAATATTTGTTAAATATTAGTCATTAGCCTTTGTAGGAGAATGTGCATTGTAGGTTTATCTTTTCAGTAAGAGCTAACTCAAGTGATATTTCTTATGCTTTACCTTTCTATATTTAGATATTAAGGATAATGTCTCAAATTGATTGGGGGGAAGGATAGTTGATATTATATATTATATTTTTTATATGTTGTTTTTGTGTGTGTTTTAAAAAAAAAAGGATTCATTAACAGTGTCTGATTTTTGGAAAGATGTCTAAATAAGAGACTTTTTTCTTTTCTCAATTCTTAAGATGCATCTTATTAGTTTCACTTTCAAGCAAATTATTTTCATGTGTTTTTGTTATCAGCTGGCTTTGATTTTTGGAATTTATAGTAAATTTTTGTTATTTGCTTCTATTTGAATTATTCAAATATGTGAACTTCCGTATAATCATTAGTTAAATAGTTGTGTTCATAGATCTATTAAGGAAGACTTTTATAAATTATTCTTATCACACAAATACTTTGATGCATAATTGTGAGTTGCAAGTTGAGAATTTGACAATATTTGTTTTGATGATTTCATTAGAGTTATATCTAAGGGTTAAAAAAAAGAGAGATAAAAGAGAAAAAAAGAAAAAAAATTCACAAATAAATAAATATTCATCTCCTAAAAAGGCTCGTAGGAGTATTTTAACACCTATTCTCCTAAGACTAACTTGTATAAGAGTTATTAATTGATAAATTAGATTATGAATTTGTTTAAAATTAAAATAATTTTTTAAAGAAGCTCATAGGGGTGTCTTAACACCTAATGCCCTAAGGTTAACTGGTATAAGAGTCATTAACTGATAAATTAGATTATGAATTTATTTAAATTAAAAATCATTTTTTAAAGAGGTTCGAAGGGGTATTTTAAAAGCTAATAGCCTAAAACTAACTGGTATGGGTGTCATTGATCAAAGAATTGGTTTATGATTATTGTATATAATTATTAAATAAAATTACCTAAAGGATGTTAATTCTTGTGAAATAATAAGAATGAATTTTGTTCTCTTTTTCAATAAAGTTCCATAATTTATGTGTCACTTTATGCACAAAAAAAGATTTATAGCTTGTTTGAGGGATTTGTGATTGTACTTGAGACTTGTGATTGAAAGTTTACTTATTTGAAAATATTAAAAAGAAGTAAAATAATAAATACCTTGTAAGTGAGTTTTGTTTCAATTTATTACCAAATATTAATGCTTTGTATTGTTAAGGGACTAATAATAAGTTAGTTAGGGGTGTGATGAGTACATAAAAGTGTACATGTACTAAGATTTAAATTCATCATTTTACACTTTAAAGTATGATTAACTCTCTCCATTAATGTATATTTCTAATTTTTAATGTAAAATTTACTTTGTTTATAATTTTAGTTAATTTTTATTTTGATGCAGTGAACGTAAAAGGACCATAACTTTTTATCCAAGAGAAATATTGAGGTGAATCCTGATCCATTGGAAATATAACTTATTGGGTTAAAACTTTCATGTTTAGTACAACCATCAGTTAGGGTCTAAGTTATACTTTTGATGTCATTAATCAAGCCCAGTTGCTGTTCCAGTCCAGCCTGACCTATCTGTAGTATTTTGCCCATAATGTTTGATAGAATATCAGAATTGCTTGAGACAACTGGAAAATTTAAGAGTCAAATATGTACAACTTTTACGTCAATCATGGAAGCAAAATAATTTACCTTTGAGGTCATCCATAACATTTTTTCGATGGATATAATCTTTCAACTTTATTGGTCAAAGTTTTCATCATACGACTTTGTCATTTAGCTCTCATATTTGCCTATAAATAAGAGACCTATTTTGTGTTCTAAAGAGGTAATTTGAGGTAATTTAAGGTACTTTGATGTATTAGAATTAGTTTGTAATGAATTTTAGTTCTCCCATCTCCATAAATTTCTAAAGTTCTAGCTAAGACTAGGAAGTTAATACTAAGGGTGTATGGTATGTGTTATAGATCCCATTCTTGTTTTCAATAATAAGTTCTTTTTATTAATTGCATATCCATGTTTTGAAAAAAAAATTTAAGCATTTAAACTCTTTGATTTTCTTGTAGACATTTGGCACATTGAATGCTTGGAAATACATTCTGTGATTCATTGTAGATATATGGCACCAAAAATGTTTTGAACACTAAATGTTTTAAATACTTTTCTTACATGCTTTTACCAATTAATTTAAAGACATGGTTTTAATCAAATATTGATTTTTTAAGGAAAACATATTTTTCATGTATAAAATGATTTTCATTTTTTGATTGGGATAACTCTTTAGTTAATCTCAATTGAGTTAAAATAAGGGATTTAGTTTACTACCATCATCCTTAAATATCAATTTCTAAAGTCTTAGTATTTTAATTTATATTTAAATTCTACTTGGTAATTCTTCTTCTAAAATTTATCTATTATTTGCTTTTATCTTTACTTCGAACTTTTTGCTATTGGACATTGGATATTTGACCTTGGCTTGGACATAACCCAATTGGACTCTTAGAAAAAATACTCTTTGTGGATACGACACTTGGATTCACCAGACTATACTATACCAAGACTACCTATACTTGGGTACAAAATCTAATTGAGATCAATCCAACCAAGGCAAGAAAAAAGAAGAAAACCAATTTTTCGTCCTCTATAGTGGGTAGCCAAGAAACGAGAGCCTCAGGCCGTGAGAAGGGCGCATCAGTCCACCAAGCCTCAGGCTCAGGGGTAAAAGAGGTTGCTGAGTGAGAAAAAGAAACCTACCCCCACATAACCTTACAGATCGGGAGAGCAAAGGGGATGCCTCAGACCTCGAAGGGGTCCTACTAGAAGAGCTCCTGGAAGGCAAGAGAGAGGAGTTCAAGCATCTTTTCTTCATGTTGAATTGGGCTTGGGAGGTGATTTCTCTAAAAAAGGCTGAGGACATGAAAAATGCACATCCTAAGGAGGCCCTTAAGTACATGAGCATATGAGCGCAAAGGATAAGTTTTCTCTACGCCTGAATTCTATAACTTTGGTAATAACATTTGACCTGTGGTATTAACCCCCTTCATCGTTTACTTTGAATAGTATGCCTTTATACTAGATTTGTTTATAGAGGATCTATTAAATACAATAAACGTTCAAAAACAAGCCTTCTAAGCAGTAAAAAAATTGAAGAAGAATGCCAAGAAAAGAGTTGAGGCTGTTCAAGAGGAGGGAGCCAAAAAAAAAAAAAGCAGAGCTACTG
This sequence comes from Trichilia minutiflora, assembly GCA_035590515.1. NCBI lineage: Eukaryota > Viridiplantae > Streptophyta > Magnoliopsida > Sapindales > Meliaceae > Trichilia > Trichilia minutiflora. The sequence goes on from JAVXUL010021964.1 coordinate 5,380, forward strand.
GCTAGGATCTCAGCCCTTGGAGAAGGAAGGTCTCAGTGGGCCACGAAGAAAAAAACTTTGGGAGCCAAACTTTCATAGCTGAGACCAGAGCCCAGGCCCTTTCATTTGCAACTGAGGAACTAGAGGTGAAGAGACGGAGGGTCACTGGCTAGCTCAACAAATTGACAGACTTGTACCGATCCCTCAAGGCAGAGGAAACCAGACTGAAAGAGCACTTGTCGATAACTATAGCGGATGCCATTGACGTAGAAGATAAATATAACCAGATGTCAGAAGAAAATAGCTCCTTGAAAAAACAACTAAAAGAAGTGCATGTTTTCCTAAAAAGGTTACAGAAGGAGAAGGAGGAGGTGCCAGCCTAACTAGAGTCTTGCTATGATCGAGGGGTCCATAAAGGTATAAACTTGATTAGCCACTTCTTCCTTCAAGTCTATCTGAAAATAGACCTGAGATGGTTGTTCAATCAACTGAGTTGTGAAGTTCTAGGGACCTCTCAGATACAAGCTCCTAATGTTCCTCCTGAGGCCTCCACCTGAATCACGGACACAGCTACTGACGAAAGGAGACCCAAAACTAAATATTGGCCCGACACCACTATAGAAGATGGCTCACCACCATAGAAGATGGGCTCTCAGAGGTAGTAACCACCAGTGTAAGAACTCAGGGATCTCAAGTTTCATTAGTTAACAGGGAAGAAACTCCTTCTGTCCCCCGAACAGATGACACACTAGTAGAAGTATCCTTAGATGATGAGGACGACCTTCATTTAAAGACCCGTAGTCTACCAGCATATTTGTATACTAGTATACTTTTGTACCTAGATTATTCTTTTGTAAACTAACATGTTGTAACACTATAAGAATTTTTCATATAGAGCCTGTATATGTTTGATACATTTGTACTCAAAACACAACCGTCATAAAAGATTTATTTCTTTTTTTTTTACCTTCATCCGTTGTCTTTCAGACTTTAATAATTCTAACCATCTGATAACATCGATCCCATGATTATGTATCCGACAACATTCGATGGTATTCCTAGCATCTAGTTGCTGCTTTGATGATGGATAAATTGGTTAAGTCTTTTACGCATGCTAGTGATTTCTTTATCACCCATCTTGGGACCGGGACTAGGATCAAGCTCGGTAGGGGCTATCTGGAGTGTGAACTTTGATGGAGGTAAGGTGTCTTTAGACAAAAGTCAACCATAACACCAGAGAAGAGAACGAAGGTACTCGGGGTATACCCTGCTATTTTTCTTTAGTCACAAGTAGAGATGTCCGACGCGGATTAAGGCCTACTTCTCGAAAGGTGTCTGATATAGGCTAGAGCTTAGTTTTCTGAAAATACCTGATATAGGTTAGGGTTTATTCCCTGAGGAGGCCTAGTATGTATTAGGATTTTAGTTCATCTAGTATAATTCATGTCTCGGATGAAGATCCATTATCGAGATCTACACTAGGAGAAAAGAGATACCTGACATGGTTAGGGCTTATTCTCTAAAGAGGCCTAACGCGAGTTAGGGTTTTAGCTTTACTAGTGCAATGCATGCATCAGACAAAAATCTATTTTTGAGCTCTACACAAGGAGAAAGGAGATACCTGACACGAGTTAGGGTTTACTCTCCCAAAAGGCCTACATGGGTTAAAGTTTTAGTTTAACTAGTACAATGCATGCCTCAAATGAAGATCCATTCTCAAGCACTATAATAGGAAAAAGGAAATGCCTAATGTAGGCTAAGGCTTTCTTTATAAAAATACCTAACGTGAGCTAGGGCTTACCTCTCTGGAAGTATCTGACGCAGGTTAGGGCTTACTTCCAAAGAAAGTCTAATATGAGTTATGGTTTTAGCTCAACTAGTGTAATGCATACCTCGGGTGAAGATCCATTCCCAAGCACCACACTAAGAGAAAGGACAGGCCTGATACAAGCTAAGGCATACTTTATAAAAATACCTAACATGGACCAGGGCTTACTTCTCTGAAAGTACTTGATGCAAGTTACGGCTTACTCCCAAAGTAGACCTAACACGGGTTAGGATTTTAGCTCGACCATTGTAATGTATATCTTGGGTGAAGATCTATCCCCGAGCACTATGCTAGGAAAAAGGAGATACCTGATGCAGGTTAGGGTTTCCTCTCTAAAGAGACCCAAAATGGGTCAGGATTTTAGCTCGACTAGTGTAATGCATGCCTTGGGTGAAAATCCATCTTCTAGAACTATACTAATACAAAGAACATGACGTGGGTTAGGGCTTACTCTCCAAATAGGCCTAACACGAATTAGAGTTTTAGCTCAACTAGTGTAATGCATGCCTTGGGTGAAGATCCATTCTCAAGCACTACACTAAGAGAAAAGAGATACCTGATGTGGGTCAGGGCTTTATATTTCAAAATATTTGAGAGCTTGAAAGAACGTTAGGCAACACAACTGTCTTTATTTCAAATAATGTGGCAAATACAATAGATATTTTGATAGATTTTTTACAAGTGGGCTATCCTGAAAAAAGACTTACCTTAAGGGTATTACTTCTTTAGCATCTTCGTATTCCAAACTTTATTTAAGACGTTGCTGTCTGGTATAGATAGTTTGTATGCCCCTAGCCTTACTGCCCAAAACACTTAATAGGGTCTTTTTCAATTAGCGTCCAAAGATTCTTTAGTCATTACTCTGGTGTTGAGAGTAACCCTTCTGAGCATCAAGTCTCCCGTTTTGAAGGATTGAAACTTGACCCTTCTATTATAGGTATAAGACACCTTTTATTGGTATACAGCCATCCTCATTAAGGCACAATCCCTCACTTCTTCTTGTAAGTCAAGGTCAAAGTGGAGGGTACAAAAAGTAGAGATGTCCATCTCAGTAAGAATTATTATCTCAAACTCGAAGTCTAACAAGTACGGGGTCTCCTCTGTAGTAGTCTTGGCTGTTGTCTGGTATACCCATAAGACTTCTAAAAGTTTGTTTGCCCATACCTCTTTTCGTTCTCCTAACTTCTTTTTCAATAATTTCTTGATCGTTTTGTTGGCAGTTTTGACTTATCTATTTGCTTTAGGGTGGGCAGGAGATGCCAGCCTTAAGTCGATGCTCCAGTTTCAACAAAAGTCCTTTAGTCTTCTATTGTCGAATTGCTTTCCATTATCAGCAATCAGCATGCTGGGAATGCCATGTCTGTAGAAGATGCTCTTTCGGATGAAGGTGATGGTGTTTCTCTCCGTGATTTTAGACAAAGGCTCTGCCTCTACCCACTTAGTGAAGTAATCAATAGCCATAATAGCATACTTTGCTTGGACTTTGACAGTAAAAAGAAGATCAATCAAGTTGAGCCCCTATTGTGCAAATGATTACGAGCTTAGCAAAGTCATCAGATTCTCCAAAGGTTATCGTGGGACATCCGTAAAAGTTTAAATGACGTGACATCAACGGACGAGATCATAAGCATCCTGCTTTATAGTGGGCTAGAATTATCCTTGCCTCAGCACCCAATATACCAGATTTTTGTTACCACTGTGATTTCTACAAGATCTTTGATACATCTCTTCAAGCACCTCTTCTGTCGCTTTAGGTCCGAGTCTCCTTAAATAGGGAATGGTAACCCCTCGCTTGTAGAGAACGCCTTCTATTATCATGAACCTGATAGCTTTTCTTTTGATCCAAAGGGCTTCATTCTTGTCAGAAGATAGGATGCCTTCTTTGATATATTTATAAATCGAGTCCATCCAGGTAGCTATTTCCTCTTAAGAGATCGTCACTCTATGGACAAGGGGAAGGTTTATGCTCTTATGCTCCAGGGTTTCTACGAGGATCACCTTTGAGATATTTTCGGTGAAGGCTGAGACAAGTTTTGATAGAGCATCGGTTCAAAGGTTGTTGGATTGGGGAACCCTGTGCACCTCCACCTTGTCAAACTAGTTGATTAACCGAAGAGTTTTCAATAGGTAGGCCTTCATATTTTTCTCCTGAGCTAGGTATACCCCCTTTATTTGGTTTATCAAATGTTGGGAGTCACTCTGAACTAATAGGATTCGTATCCTAATCACCTTTGCTACTCTCAACCTTGCCAACAAATCTTCATATTTTGCTTTATTGTTAGTCACAAAAAAAGTAAATCTAAGCACGTATATAATCTCTTCTCCTTTTGAACTAGTTAAAACTACTTCTGCTCTGTCTCCATTAGCATTGGTTAACCTGTTAATCAATAGCTGTCAAAGGGGTAGAAGATCTCCTGAGCCGAGTTAATCCACCTTCATCATGTCTGTTTGGCTTGTAAATAATCGTGAAATTATTAGGGTTTTTATCATGGTCCCTTCAGCAATGAAGTCAGCAAGCATTTGTCCCTTGATCATCTTATATAGCCAAAATTCCACATCAAACTCGTTAAGTTCCACTTATCACCTGACCAATCTTTCTGATAAGTCAGGGCAATGTAATATGTGCTAAAGTGGCTGATCTATAAGAACAGCAATGGGATAGGCTTAAAAATAGGGCCACAACGATGAGAGCCAAAGCTAATTTTTTGAACACCATCGGGTCTCGACATCTATCAAGGCCTTACTAGTGTAGTAGATAGGCCTTTGAATCTTTTCAGAGTCTTTTTTTATGAGCACTAAATTGACCATGTGTTCACTGACTGCAAGGTAAAGATATAAAGTCTCATTTGATAGAGAGCTAACTAGTTGTACGATGGAGGCTAAATAATCCTTGAACTACAAAAATGAGTTCTCGCACTCTTAGTCCCACTTTATGCCTTTGCCTTTTTTTACAACCCTGAAAAAAGGGAAACACTTGTTAGTGAATTTTGAAATAAAACAGCTCAAGACCGCTAACCTTCCAGTCAGGCTCTGTATCTTCTTCAGGGTCTTGGGGGCCTTCAAGTTTATTTTATCTTGAACCTTTAGTAGGTTAGCTTCAATTCCCCTCTTACTAATCATGAATCCCAAGTCTTCACTTGATCTCAATGGAACACTTCTCAAGGTTTAACCTCAACTTATACTTTCAAAGTAGGGAGAATGCTTGCTCGAAGTGGTGGGTATGATCAAATGCCTTCATGGATTTAGTGATCATATAATCAACATAAACCTCCATGAAACTCCCTATCAGGGGTTTGAACACCTTGTTAACCAATCTCTAAAAAGTGACTTCGACGTTCTTCAAACTGAAGAGCATGACTTTATAGCAATACAGACCATGATCCATAACAAATGGCATTTTGTCCTAATCAGAGGGATGCATTGGTATTTGATTATACTCTAAGAAGGCATCCACGAAGATCAATAACTCATGATCAACCACTGAGTTTACTAATTGGTCTATCTAGAGAAAAAATTATCTTTGGGATAAGCTTTATTGAGATTCGTGAAATCAACACACATCTACAAGTTCTCATTAGCTTTCTTGACCATCACAATATTTGGTTACTTGGATAAAGCTTGCCTTGAGTAGCTCATTGATTAGTTGAATTTTGTTAATACTTCTCGACTTATATTTTACTTTTTTATGAATTATTATAAGTTTTTTTAATGAGTTTTTGGTTGATTTTATGTTGTAAAGGTGATTTTCCAAGAAATTGCCAAATTTTCAATATTTGAAGCTATTTTGTGTAGTTTTCGTAAATAGGTAATAAATTGCTGTAGAATAATCGGATTTTGATGATTAAAGATTCTTTAGAAAGAGGACTCAATAATATTAAAGTTTTATAAAGAGGTTTAATACGTTTAGAGGCTATTGGAGGAGTAAAAAGTGAAGGAAACAATCTTTCCACTAGAGGTCAATGCTATGTAGAAGTGAAGGTGACCTTTGAAGGTTTAGAGATATTTTTAACATATTTGTTGATATCTAATGAAGAAGTGACCTTCTGGGGTTTTGTAGTACATAAATCAAACTTTCTATAAAGTACTAATAAGCCTAGTTTAGATATTGTTTGGGCCTTCAAATCTACCCCCAAAAAATTGAAATCCAAGTCTGCTTTGAAAAAGAGTAGTGTATAGTAAAATAAGGATATCTTACCGTAGAGATATCAAAATTAAGAAATTAAATATGCGTTGAAATTTTAAATACAAGAAAAAAACTTCTATGAAGGATTCAAATTCATTTAAAAGAGGGAAAATCATGAAAATTGAGCTGGAAGTTACATCACAGTGCCAGCACAAGGCTAATGTAGTTTAAGTTTCCTTGTGTGTTTAGGATTCCTTTTTAAACCCTAGGGTTTGCAAGATATAGAAAGGGGACATTTTCTACATTATAGGGGAGAGGTTTTCCTACCTCAAAAACAAAAAAAAAAAAAGGTGAAAAGAACAACACAAATTTCCAACCTAATTCTCTGAGTTCTAGCAGCAAAAAGGATTGAAGATCGAAGACCTGAAGATTGAAGTGAAGACACCATTGAGTTTTCTTGTTTATTTCTTGTTGATTTTCTTTATTTTGTTGTTTTGACAATGAGTTATATAAACATGGAGGTTCTTTTGAT
>JAVXUL010021975.1:0-11841 GCA_035590515.1 Trichilia minutiflora
AAATCCAACACCATAATCTTATCCAAGATATAATCATCAAGTTTCATACCCTCTCGTGCATACTCTAAACACAAAGATATGCAGTAACACTCTTGAGGGATTTATAATTATACTCATAATACCAAGGGACGAGTTTCACAGTTATTTTGTAATAATCATTAAAATTTGTTAAGAATCAAATTTATTTAAAAATTAAATCGAGATGCATTAAAAGTCATCGTGTGTATAAAACAAGTTTTATAACAACGAAAAAAATAAGAGGTAGGCGGTTAGGGCAAACATGGGCCAATAGGCTGGGTGGTATACAGTGCACGTGCCTATTAGCCTGTACCTCATGCGCCTATCCGTTAGCAAGCAGACAGGCATGTAAAACATATGCGTACTGTAACTTGTGTATATACACTCCCTATTTTGAGTTTGTTTTGTTTTCTTTGCATTTTTCTGATTTTTCTTACAATTTTTTCATAGAAAATAATATGAAAACATTCTCACACAAACATATGCAATCATTATTCTCAACACAAACATTATTGGTTCCAACACAAAAATAAAACCAAAACATTTTGTGTTAACAATGTTAATATAATGGTACATAAAACCATAAAAACATTTTTGCATCATTTCTCTTTACAAAAACATGTCATGTTCTTCATTTAAAGTATCATAAACCAGTTTTATCATACTTCTCCACATCATTATCAATATAACAATTTCTAGAGCACAAATAGCACAGTCAATAATTAATCACCAACCAAGTCATCAACGAAGCCACCATACTCACATGTCTTCCAACACTAACATAACATTAAAACATGCATTAAAACAAATTTTTGGCTTGCTTTGATACCAAAATTTGATGGGGTTTTCATAGGAAACAAATTCAAAATATGCATTCATCATATAAAAAGCAATATAGGATCATATAAAAATATATGCATGCTTTAATGATTTTCAACAATTTTTAGCACAAAAAACTTAGGGTTTAGAACATCTATACCCTTATGATAATATCCAAATTTACTAGTCGTCTCTAACTAGCCTTTAGTCATATCCATACATCGACTCGATGACAATGATTTCGGTTTTATTGTTGGAAGACTTGAATTACTTACAAAACTATTTTGTAAGCATTGACAAGGTTAGTACAATTTTTTTATACTTCGAAAAATTATTTTACCAAGCTAAGAAATCAGAAACATAAACAACATGTTTCTTTCCTTTTTCTTTCTTCGTTTCCTTTTGTTTTGAAAAGAACAATTTTCTTTTCACTTTTTCTTATCAATGGCCGAATAGCACCTTCTTCCTTTCTCCTTCTTGCTTTGGTTTTCTTTTTTCTTTCTCTTACATGGATGAGTGGAAGAAAATTGTTGAAGACAAAAACCAAAACATATCTATTTATAAATATCGAAAAGGAAACAATTAAAACCCATTAGTAACTTGCTAAAACCATAGCAAGTAATATAACATATGTCATATCACTTTTATCCTTTTGATTTGTTTTGTTCTTATCTCTCCCTCTTTAAACGTGTGGATCAAAAGTAAAAGTAAAGACAAATGATTTATTACAACTAATAAGCTTTAAAGAAAACCATATAGAAAAATGCTGTTGATGGATTTCAAAAATCTATCCCAAATTAATAATTTATATTGTTAAACATTATCCAATATATATTAATTATTATAATTAATAAATAGAGAATAATTATAACCATTGATTTAGAAACAAAATTAAGGATTAATAAAGATATTGACATTTGACAACAAATTATAGTGCTATATATCAAGCAAGTATTTAATAAAATAAAATAACATTTATTCAAAAGGATATATATATATATATATATAATAAATTCTTTAATTAATTATTAAAGAATTAATCCTACTCATTTATTTAAAAATAAATGGATAAGATTTAATGGGATTTTAGCACTTGACAACTTATCATGATGCCATTTGTCAATCAAGTATTCATTTCATTAAATAACAATTATTTAATCAATAATAAATAAATAAAATTATTTATCAATATATATATAATATAATATATGTCTTCTTTTTGTTCGTAAATCATATTTTTGGTATTACATAATTATCGAATTATCTCCTGACGTACGGGTGTTAGCATGTCATTGTAAAGAAAATTTATTCTTTACATTAAAGAATAAAAGTGCTTATCAATCAATGTATCGGTACAACTTAATTTTCATCAATATGAAATATTATTAACGAATTTAATGATATTTATTTTATTTGTCATCATATATTAGTTATTATGTGTAATCCCCTAGGTTCACTGTGAACTAGATATGAGTCAATATTAATCCTTTCGTATCACTTTAATACAACTCATTATAGTCAAAGTTCTCAGTGATCATAAGTGACCTCTAGCAAGATGTCATGACCTCTGGAACACAGAGAATGTAATTTTGGATAAACGCATATAATTGTACTTACATGCAGCAAAGTTCCTCTACTCCTAATCAAATGCAGACCATGAAGTCGTCAAATTTCTAACTTGATCATAAGATCAAAAAATTAATCATAAATGGGATCCGCATATCTAAAAACTTATTTTCAGAAATCATGTACTCTTGCTAGAGATTTTTGATCCTTGTGTATGACATTTTTGCCTAGGATCTCAAATTTATATATCTAAGCCAGTAGATTTCATATTGAACATCACCTGTTCTCATACAATAAGAACACATTACCATCAAGCTTCTTTTACCAAGCATAAATAACCAATGTAATATACACAAGTGAACGATATGTCTCATTATAGATAACAGTTGTGATGTCTTAGATCAATAGACTAATAGTACATTAGTACAGTTGTGTGATGATTCATTCATTGCATATAATTACTCATGTGATTCATCATGTTTGGTTATGTTCAGTAATTCATTCTTAAATATAATATCCACGTTTATACTTTTATGACATGAGACTAGTCATCCAACTATTAACATCGAATATATAATTGATACCAAAAAATATGCCAATCATTTAATGTCATTATCCCTAGTGATATTACCTCAATCGAAAACTTATTTAGATATATTTAAATCATAAACTCTGTTATCATATCTATAATATTTTATAGATAGAGTCTTGATACATAATACATCACAAAATATTAATTCGTATTATTATGATAATCTATAAAATGCAACTAAAGAAAGACAAAATGATGGTAAAAAATCATTTGTAATTAATCATAAATAGTTTATAATTAATCGCTAAGGTATATTTACTATAGATAATATCCCTAACTTGTGTGACACGATTGGGTCTAAGGCATATCTTCAATAACAGGGTCGAAGAATGCCATAGGGATTGTTAATGTTCTCAACTTGGGAATCTTTGAAAAGGTGACATATAGAAGAGTGATAAAAAAATTATTTAACAATGATAATGAAGTTAGTAGGGCATTTGAAGAAGAATCGTTATGCTAAAGCCAATTGGACAACAAATTTAAAGTTTTTTACTAAAATTATTTTTAATTAAAAATTAAAGGACTTAGTATTGGAGAGATTTCTAGATCAACTCAGGCTCAGAGTCCAACAGAGTTCTAACTCTTACACAATAGTCTAAAGCGCATCAAAGACATGACCTTAAGGAGTGCTCCTGAGATGGGACATGCCATAATAAAGTAGAAGATGATTTTCCAAAACCAATGCCCTTCAGTAAAGCTTAAAGTAAACCATCTAAGACTAATTCCCCTAGTATTGGCTAGACTGAATATATATGAGACTCTGATAACTCAAGAACTTAAACGTTTCTTATGATATTTGATATTCTAAGAACTATAGTTTGTTAATAGTTCTCATATGGGGAATCCAAGACCTCAAGATCCCTAAGTGTCTCAAGGGGTCAGAGGTATTATATCTCATTGGAAGATCTTAGCCGACGTAAGAGTGATCTTGTAACACCTGGTCCAAGACTGTCAACAATATTATCCGCTTTGGCCCAAACCTTGGGCCCTCATAGTTTTGTTCTTGGTAATGGGTTATCCCGAGAACTTCTCAAGAGGTCATCCATCTGGGTACTACTTTCTCTCAAGCAAACTTAACTGCGTAGTTCTTATAAATAAACCACCACCTATCCCAAAATGCCTTATTGACAACTTGGTTCTAACTCCACATTTGTGGTCCATTAACTTTCTCTCCCATTTCGATGTGGGACTCCTCCTACCACTATAACCATCTTGAAGCCTACTAAGAACCACTCTTTGCTCAGGCCTTTGCCCGACGTCACTCTCTGTCTTCAAGGACTAGGATGTTACAGGCTCATCAGTGTTCACTGGCTTATCCTCGAGCCCATAATTGTACTGGAGGAGAGTTGGTTCTAATATCATATTATAACATCTGGTCCAAGACTATAAACAATATTATTCGCTTTGACCCAACCCTTGGTGTCATGCCCCAACCCATGGATCCCACACGTGATAATCGCCACAGATTCCTAATAAGCATTTCTTAGGCCCAGAACACTTACTAAGAACCTGTAAAGCAAAAAAAACTTCAAATAAACAAAACACTTCCAATATTTCTCCGCCAAACTCCCGAACTACCTATTTATCAAAATCAACTCAAACATTTCTAAAACATTTGTCATCAAACCCATCGAAATAAAACCATACATCATCTTTTATAAATTTTTCACAATGTAAAATAATAATAGTATTTCATTTCAAACATTAATATTACAAACTTCATTAAAATTCTATGTTCCTGAAAAACAAGGAAAAACATAATGGTCATACATATCAAATGATACTCCTAGTGGACTAAATGCAATGAGTGTGAGCCGAATATAGAGTCAATACCTGAGATCACCACTCTCGCTGTTATCACCACCCTTCACATAATCTTTGTACTATACCTATGAGTGGGGGGAAAAAGGGTGAGCATACTAATGTATACTCAGTGAGAGATAATATAAATAAATAATAATAATAATAAGACATAATCTTTGTCAAACAGCATTCATTCAAAAGGAAATAATCTAAAAAGGGGACAAGTCCAAAACAACTTTTCTTTTTTAATTCATTGGTTATCAAACCTTAAGAAAATCATTGGGTGTAACTGATTCTCCGATAATTATGCTGATCAGGCACAACTCCAAACCATCAGTGGATTTTATATGCAATATAAACATGTTATTTAAAATTATAATTTTAAATGCAGAGAATAGAAATAATGCATGGTTTAGTTAGAAAATAAGCCCACCACTGATGTTAGCAATCAAGTAATCACGTGGTGATTCTGTGATTATCCTCAATTAAACTCACAGGTGGTCAAATCACATCTCTAACACAACTATATAACAACCCCCACCTATGAAGTCTCTCGCACTCACCTAGGCAACCTCTCTATTAGGCCGACCCTAGACTACCATATATCGCACTCACCTAGGGGACCACCTCTAGTGATCACTCTTAAACTACCACAAACCCTGTAGCTATAGTCAATATCCCGGCTCTCAAAGCCTTCATCACTAATAGGCATATCCATATCCACATACATCAATATCAAAGTATATACATATCATAAAATCGGTCCACGACCATCATTCATGAAAAACAAATATGCTGATCAAATCAATCCATCATGCAATTCACATCTTAGTATAAAATCATATATAAACATCCATATGCTCACTGTCGTATAAACAAAAGTAAATAGTATAATCATTTATAAATCATTTATGCCTCTTTATAAATATAAAAACAAGATCTTTATTCAAATAAACGAAAACATAAAAAGTCCACTCACAAGTTAAGAAGGGTATACACTCCCTAGATTTCCTTGTTCAGGTCGTGATCTTGATCCTCTCGATCGATGGCTATACACGTATATACTAAAGTTCCATCAATACACATTTTTAATTTACAAACGAAACTCGTATACGTGAAATGTAATTAACTCGGATACCCAAAATTGGTTTTTATACGAAATTGAATAAAACTCCTATTATCCAACCAGTTATGAAATCCTTAATACCAATAACCCACATTCATGTTAAACTAATGTGTTTCGCCTCGATTTCATGATTTTTACAAGTAGACCCCATGTCTTCATCAGAACAGTAACTTGGATACTGTTTATACTACCCATATTTTTTCGAATTTACATTTCTAGCTTCCTAATGAGTTATCCAATCTTTTGATATCCTAACTAACATCAGAAAACCTAAATTCATGCAATAGAATTAGAAAATCTACTATGAAGCACAGTAAAACCCATTTTCTAAAAATTAGCTAAAATGCGAAACAAAAGTTACAGGTAGATTAAAAATGAATCTACAAACCTTATGATATCATTGATTTTCTTCAATTTGACCTAGAATCCAAAAAACCCTAATTTGAGCTCTGAAACCTTAATTCCTCAAACTCCTTTCATGCGTTTCTTGTAACAAATGGAAGCTATTAATGTGTTTGGGAGGCAATATGTAGCAAGAAGACGAAGAAAAATAAAAAAAGGATAAAAAATGAAATATGTGTGTGTAAGGCAAAGGACGAACGAACGAACTAAGAGGATGAGAAGAGAAGAAGAAAGAAAAATGGGGGAAAGACGGGTCAGCTCCCTTTTTTATAAAAGTGAGAGCAAAATTACCATTTTACCTCTAATTATATAAGAAAAGAAGCTTCCAAAAGGGGCAAATCGATCTTTTTGCGTGATTCGATCAAATGAATTGACCAATTCGTTTGATCAAATGAATCCTTCGTTCAGCCAAAGATTTCATGAGCCCCTGTAAGATTTTTGTTAATTTATTCGTTTAAATGTTTTAACCATTCGTTTGGTCGAATGATGCTTCGTTCCACCGCGAGTTTTTGAGCTCCCTGTAAATCTAGTGTCTTTGGTTTGATCGAACGAACCAACCTTTCATTCAGTCGAACCCATTCGTTCAAACAAATCTAACCATTCGTCTGATCGAATGCTTCCTATTCTGAGTTTTCTCTTGCAATTTTTGGCATTCATTCTCATTCTTTAATCATTCTAACTCTTTCAAAACCTTCTATTAACCCTTGAAATATTATCGAGCTATACAGAACCTAGGCATACATTTATAAAAAAATAAAAATACCCTCACTTGAAAATAAAAGGTCTTACAGATCTACCCTTCTTACAAAAATTTCATCCTCAAAATTTACTCACATGCATAATACCACTAGAACATCAAGGAATAGATGAATTCTCGAAACCAAAAACCCTTATAACTGAACATTCTTGCCCGCCTCTGACTCTGACCTCGAGTCCTCTGAGTATCCTATTGCATCATAGATGAACTACCTATTCTAAATTGCTAACTAATTATGGTCATTGTTTGTCTTATCGAAGGTTATTGCAAGCTAATAGGGTATGAACTTGACATAGGAGGGTCAACTGTCTCCATTCCATCTTGGTTAGAGCAATGTTTCATAACATAACTTGCCTGTCAGCAATAGTAATATACAGGAGGTAGCTAATAGGTGCCACTATGATATCTCCTATAATTCCTGCATCGATTTATTGTCTGATCTTGATTAGAACCCTATATCGACCTCGGAGTTAATGTACCCAATCTAGATGGTCTCAGATCCCGTGGAGAGAAAGAAGGGTTACTGGAAGGATTACGAGATAAGGGACTACCCGATGAATCACTGCTATGACTTTTCTTAGATGGCGATCCCACTTGAACACTAAGATATTTTCTCTTCTGAAACACTCCTCGAGATTTTCTTTCTTCCACTAACTTTTCAGCCCTTAACGCCATCTAAATCATTTCCTTATAACCTTAGTTACCTGTTAGCACCATCTTTTCTCTAATCTTAAAATTCAGTCCTTCCTCAAACTTAGCACAAAGACTTTCTTCATTAGCAACTCAGGGACGAACTCGACTAGTTCTCACAATTGAGTTTCATACTTAGTCATTGTGTTTCTCGTCTGTTTCAACCTCAAAAATTCTTGTTTCTTCTGGTTACAGTAGAATATGATATAGTAATGATCCTTAAATTCTCAAACAAAATCATCCCAGGATAACGATGACGTCGTTTTAGCCTGTACATTAGCCCACCAAGCAGTTACACTGTCTTTCAATAATTGAGTAGCCACTTTAAGCTTAAGCTTCTCTTCCAATTCCATATCCTCAAAATTCATTTCTAACTTCTTCAACCACCTACTTTCTTTAATAACATCTGCAGAGCCATTAAATAGCACACTCCCCAATTGTCTAACTTCTCTAATCAGCTTAGAAAGCTTCAAAACTGGTCTGGATGACTCAACTGCTATTGGGGTATAGTAGTTCTTGGATATGGGTAAGGGTATGGCACTGGTCCATGCTGACCTTGTATCTAGGCAAAGTTCTGGGCATTCCAATATACCATATATGTTGCCAATGCTTCTAGAGGTATAGGAGATGGCATTTCTGACCCTAGGAATGGATACTAAGGAGGAGGTGATATATTAGCCTACTCAGGTTCAGACTGAGGCACAAAAGATGATTCATCCTGTCCTTCCTCCATGAGAACTCTTTCTCTATGGGATCTATCTCTTCCTCTTCTTGATCTTGACGATATTTCACGTTACATAAGGAAACGTAATATTCAAGTCTCGTATACAAATCCATATACACTAATAGTGTGGTGATGCATGATCTATGACTCGACTCACTAAATCCACTGGGACACCTTTCAAAATCATTCAAAAGTTATACAAAATAAATTTCAAAACATGTTCAGTTGTGAACACAATCATTTCAAAATCCTTAGCTTTGATACCAATAAAATTTTCATGCCTCAACCCGTGAATCCTATATGTAACAATCATCACAGATTTCTAATAAGTATTCTTTAGGCTCAGAACACTTACTGAGAACCTGCAAGGCAAAAAAAAACTTAAAACAAACAAAACACTTCTAATATTTTTTCGCCAATCTCCCGAACTACTTATTTATCAAAATCAACTCAAACACTTCTAAAATATTTGTCATCAAACCCATCAAAATAAAACCATACATCATCTTTTACAAATTTTTCACAATGTAAAATAACAATAGTATTTCATTTCAAACATTAATATTACAAACTTCATTAAAATTCCATATTCCTGAAAAACAAGAAAAAACATAATGGTCATATATATCAAATGATACTCCCAGTAGACTCAATGCAATGAGTGTGAGTCGAGCATAGAGTCAATACCTAAGATCACCACTCTTGCTGTTATCACCACCCTTCACGTACTCTCTGTGCTATGCCTGTGAGTGAGGGAAAAAGAGAGTGAGCATACTAATGTATACTCAGTGAGGGATAATATAAAATAAATAATAATGACAATAAGGCATAATCTTTCTCAAGCAGCATTCATTTGAAAGGAAATAATCTAACAAGGGGACAAGTCTAAAATAACTTTTCTTTTCCAATTCATTGGTTATCAAACCTTAAGAAAATTATTGGGCGTAGTCGATTCTCCGATAATTACCTTGATTAGGCGCAACTCTAAACCATCAGTGGATTTTATATGTAATATAAACATGCTATTTAAAATTATATTTTTAAATGCAGAGAGTAAAAATAATGCATGGTTTAGTTAGAAAATAAGCCCACCACTGATGTTAGTAATCAATAGTCACGTGGTGATGTTCGTGACTATCCTCGATGTGACTCACAAGTGGTCAAATCACATCTCCAACACAATCATATAACAACCCCCATCTATGAAGTCTTTTGCACGCACCTAGGCAACCTCTCTATCAGGCCGACCCTAATCTATCATACCCCGCACTCACTTAGGGGACCACCTCTAGTGATCACTCCCAGGCTATGATAAATCCTATAACTACAGTCAATATCCCAGCTCTCAAGGTCGTCATCACCAATAGGCATATCCATATCCACATACATCAATATCAAAGTATATACATATCATAAAATCGGCCCACAACCATCATTCATGAAAAACAAATATGCTGATCAAATCAATTCATCATGCAATTCACATCTCAGTATAAAATCATAGATAAACATACATATGCTCACTTTCGCATAAGCAAAAGTAAATAGCAGAATCATTTATGCCTCTTTATAAATATAAAAACAAGATTTTTATTCAAATAAACGAAAACATAAAAAGTTCACTCACAGGTTAGAGAGGGTACGCACTCCTTAGATTTTCTCGCTCGTGTTATAATCCTAATCCTCCCGATCGATGCCTATACACGTATATACTAAAGTTCCATAAATACACATTTCTAATTTACAAACAGAATTCGTATGCATGGAATATAAGTAACTCGGATATCTAGAATTGGTTTTTACGTGAAATCAAATAAAACTCCCATTATCCAATCGATTATCAAATCCTCAATATCAATAACCCACATTCATGTTAAACTAATGTGTTTTAACTCAATTCAAGATTTTTATAAGTAGACCCCACATCCTTACTAGAATAGTAACTCGAATACTATTTATAACTACCCATATTTTTACGAATTCACATTTCTAGCTTGCTAATGAGTTACCCAATCTTCCTACATCCTAACTAACATTAGAAAATCTAAATTCATATAATAGAATTAGAAAATCTATTACGAAGCACAGTAAAATGTATTTTCTAAAAATTAGCTAAACTACAAAAAAAAAGTTACAGATAGATTAAAAACAAAGCTACAAATCTCGTGGTATCATTGATTTGTTTTGATTTGGCCTAGAATTCAAAAACCCATAAAATGAGCTCCGAAACCCTAATTCCTCAAACTTGTTTCCAGTGTTTCTTACAACAAATAGAAGCTGTCAACGTGTTTGGGAGGTAAAATGTAGCAAGATGACGAAAAGAAATCAAAGAAAGGATGAAAAATGAAATATGTGTGCGTAAGGCAGAAGACGAACAAACAAAGAGGAGGAGAAGAGAAGAAGAAAGAAAAACAGGGAAAAAGAGGGGTAAGCTCCCCTTTTCATAAAAGTGGGGGTAAAATTATCATTTTGCCCCTGATTATATAAGAAAAGAAGCTTTTAGAAGGGGGTAAATCGATCTCTTTACGTGATTCGATTGAAGGAATCGATCAGTTTGTTCGATTGTAGTGGGGTTCGATTGAACGAATCAAACCCTTCGTTCAATTGAAGATTTCACAAGCTCCTATAAGATTACAGCCAATTTATTTGTTCAAGCATTTTAACCATTCGTTCGATTGAATGATGTTTCGTTCGAACGCGAGTTTTCAAACTCCCTATAAATCTGGTGTCTTTGGTTTGATCAAACGAACCAACCTTTCATTCAGTCGAACCCATTCGTTCGAACGAATCTAACTATTTGTTCGATCGAATGCTTTTTATTTTGAGTTTTCTCTTGCGCTCTTGCGATTGAGTTCCCGTTCAATTTTCAACATTCATTCTCATTCTTTAATCATTCTAACTCTTTTAAAACCTCATATTAACCCTCAAAATACTATCGATCTATACAGAACCCAGACATATATTTATAAAAAGACAAAAATACCCTTACTTGAAAATATAGGATCTCACACTTGGGGCCTCACAGTTTTGTTCTTGATAATGGGTTATCTTGAGGACTTTCTAAGAGGTCACCCATCTTAGTACTACTCTCATTCAAGCACGTTTAACTATATAGTTCTGGGAAATAGACCACCATTCATCCCCAAAAGCCTTATTAACAACTTGGTTTCAACTTCACATTTATAACCTAGTAACTTCCTCTCTCATTTTGATGTGGGACTCTTCCTGTGTAAGGAAATCGGAACCATACAAGGAGCGAAAAATAAATTTTCCGATTCCCTCACAGGATCCATGCGATAAACTTATTGTGTTTAATGTTATGAATCTGGATATTCATACCTTTG
>JAVXUL010021996.1:0-11839 GCA_035590515.1 Trichilia minutiflora
ATTAAATTTATATTATTAAAAAATTATTGATTATTTTTAAAAAATTATTATATTAGAATATTATGTTAAAAAATTGGGAAAATGGTATTTCATTAAAAATATAAAAATAAAAAAGTAAAAATATGTACTATACCAATTAGATGCATTATGTACGTAATTTATAAATGCTCCATTGCTCCTTGTCACCATCACCGTCATTATCATCGTCTTTTTAGTATAATTAATTTTATTTTATGGGTAAATAAGACATTTTATTTAATTATTTGGTATAAATTTAATATTTATAAATATGTTTATTAGCTTTTTTTATTATATGATTCCATTTGCCATTTGTTACGGGATTATTGGATGTATCTTAACCAAATTTTAATTTTTTTATAATTTTCAAAAAAAAAATTATTGTATATTTAAAATTATTTTTTTTGTTTTTTTGACATAAAAAATAATTATATTCAAAAAAGAAAAATTGTAAAAGCAGTTTGGCAAGAAAACGAATCATCTCCACTTCCTCATTCGCTGGTCAGAAAGCAAGCAACTTTAATAATCCACAGTGCAAAGAATAATACTTTATGACCATTAAAATATAAATAGTAAATTATTTTATTTACATGATTAATTAATTAATTTCCAAAATAGGGCAATAGTATCATGATAATGCAAAAGAAAATATTGAAAAGACAAAAATATCCTCCCTCATGATACAGTTGGAAGGAACCACTTTTCACCATTCATACACACATACATACATTGATACAAGCTTTCAATCTCAAAAGTGCTCTTTACACTATCTTTCTGCTTCTGCTTTTGCTTTAGAAAAAAGTAGGTCATTTTCCTCTCTTTCAAGATTGCCCATTTTCCATTTTTGTTCTTTCTTCATGGATAGTGCTTATAACTGGCCACAGGTAATAATAATAATAAACACCATCATCTTTTTTTTAATTTCTACTCTTTTTTTTCTGAGTTGGGTTTTCTAGACTGATTAAAATTTTCTTTTTAGCTTTTTGTTCTGAGAATTTCTTCTTGAAAATATTACTTTTTCAATGTATATGAGATGATGATGATGATGTTCAGCTTAAGATCTTTCATCTGTTTTTCAAAGTACACCTTTTCTTTTCTTTTCTTTTACACTCTCTTTTTAAAAATATCTGATATCATAAAGCAGCAGCAGTAGCTCTTATAATTTGTTTTTATTGCTGTTGTAATCCTCAAAACTGTAAAGTAGATTGTTTTCTCTTTGTTTTTCTATCTCTAGTTTGTTTCCTTTTTTCACTTTAGCTTTTGTTTGATCACGAGAACTTACATATCTTTTTTATGTTTTTGGATATTATCAGGAGATTGGATTCGTTATGCCAATGGAGAATTCAAACCCCATGTTAGAAAGAAGACCAAAAGCTCACAGAGATCGAGCTTTGAACTGTCCAAGATGTAATTCGGGAAATACAAAGTTTTGTTATTACAACAACTACAGTTTTTCTCAGCCAAGATATTATTGCAAAACCTGTAGAAGATATTGGACTGAAGGTGGAGCTCTGAGAAATGTTCCTGTTGGTGGAGGATCTAGAAAGAACAAGAAATCATCTTTTTCTTCATCAAAATCTCCATCCTCACCAGCTTTTTCAATGAATCTTGCCGATCTGAACACTCCAACAACTTTTCCTCAAAACCCTAGGAATAATGTTACCCATGGAGGCCAGGATCTAAACCTAGCTTACCCTCCAAATGATCATCAACAGAATGATAACAGCATTTTCAAGTTTATTGAAACTCCATTTGATTCTGAAAACAAAATCCAAATTCATCATCAAAATACTACTTCTTCAAAGGGATCATCTAGTTCATTCATGGTTATGCCAGAAGAAGCTGCAGCAACAGCAGCAGCTTCTTCTGGTTTTCAACGACAAGAGTCCAAGCCAACTTTGAATTTTTCTTTAGATGGATTTCATCGAAATGAGTATGGACATGATGATCATCTTCAAGCAAGTAGTAGTAACTATAATGGTACAAGAATTTTATTTCCTTTTGAAGAAATGAAATCATCAGTTTCAAACACTCCTGCCACTACTACCACTGATTATTTTGAGCTGAATAATAAAGGGCAAGGAGAATCTACAGGATATTGGACTAGGTTTCTGAGTGGATATTATCGGCAGTGAATTACGGGGAAGAAGAGGAGTTTAATGCAAATTAAACTAACAAATTTATAAGATAGCTACTTCTTACTGTTTTATCATTGTATTCATCATCTAGGAAAGCGATTACCTATAATTTAGCTAGCTAGGCATGCTCTTCTTAACCTTATTGCAGTACTTCAACGTGATTCATTAATTTTTCTGCAAAATTAATGAGTCGAAAGTGAAGTTTATTTAAGCAGTTTGCTAGCTGATGAACAAAAATGACTTTGTTCGGTTTTAATTTAATTATGGGATTTTGTGCTTTTTCATTGGTGATTATATGTGTGTGTGTATATATATGATAGTGGGATTGTCTATTATGTTCTGAGATCCATGTAGTATGAGTTGGAACCATGATTGTTGTCAATCCTTTACAGCAAAATTTTCTTGCTTTTTTTTCCCCTCTCGTTTTTTGGCTTGCCAAACAAGTCAGAATAGTGTCAGGTCTTATCAATGGGGTCTTGAGACTCTTACATAAAATCAAATTTCCTATATGAAATGGAAGCAAGTAGAATATGATCCTTAAATTATGAAGAACAATATGTAATTTGTAATCTAAACATGAAATTTTAGGTATGAATATAACCCAATGAACCGTACCTTCACATGGTATCCCACTTTACACAGAAATTTACTTTTTCATATCAAGCATAAACTATAATATTTCCTCACACATCAATTATATATATATATATATATATATATATATATATATATATATATATTGGTTTTATGTCAAATATTATTAAAAATTCAATTATGCATATGGGTTTTTTTTTTCTTATAATTTTTTGTTGGTTTTTTGAGGAAGAAAACAATATTCTTAAATCCATACCACGATTAATGAACATAAATTCATTTTATATACATTGACTTTACAAAATTATATTAATATCGCATATTAATATTATTTGTAATACATTTTATTGTTATTATTTTTTTAATTTTTACTTACTCTTGTAAAAGTATGAAATCTGTGATAATTATGTAAACAATATAATTTTATATAAAAGTTTTGTACAAAAAATTTATATTTTTAACACACTTACTCATGTATGTATATACATATATTATTCACATATATATATAACAACCAATAATTTCATTATATAGTTTATCAATCAATTAATCAATACTAATTTAATTATTTGATTTATTAAATAATTAAATTGATGGCGACTAATGTTCTACTTAAAATGGGTGATGTTATTCAAAACTCATTTTTACATGTAGATTTTAATATTAATTTAAAAAAAAAAAAAAAAAAGGAGAGAGAGGTAGAGGTGTACTCACCCATAAGTGTCATCCACCAAACGTTTTCTTTTCTAAGCCATCCAATGTCGTTTGCTCCTCATTCTCTTGGTCCTCTATTTTGATGAAACATCTTGTTTCCCATTGCCCACATTCATTCTCTCATTTCTCTAAAAAATCTCTGGCAATTTCCTTCTTGGGCCTATTATGGGACCTACAAACATTCCTCGAGGTCGAGGTAAATAATGGGATAGAAAAACAATGATAACAACAATAACGATAATTGGAAACAAAGTCATACTCAACAGAACACTATCATTATAATTATAACATCGGTTTTCATTAATCTTAATCACCGTTACAATGAAAAAATATATCACATAATGAAAAACGTTCTCATATACATACATTATAAAGAAAAATGATAAATAATCTCTTATAATTTTTAAAAATTATAAATAATAATATTTAAATAAAAAATGAACAAAAAAGTTAAAGGGTTAACTCGTGATTAATATCATAGATGCCTTGATCACCTCACTACGAGATTAACATCACATGACATTCTTAACCTTGGAGTAAAATGAATCTCTAATCCATCAACCCGGTAAATCTACACCTTAAGAGAATTCATGATGGTGATGATAATAATAATTATGTTTTTGCTTAAAACCCATAAAATAACTCTAAATATACAGTAATTTGAATTTATAATATTAAGATAAAAAAGTAAGTAAACGTTTGAAAGTATTAAAAATATATAATTTATTTAGTAATTATATACTTTAAACATTTTTTGTTTTAATATAAAATGCTATTTGCTTAATCACTCTAACTGTTAATTTCAGGAAAATATCTAAATTTAAAATAATTATAAATATTAATTTAATTTTAATAATCTTTAACTTACAGGAGAGATGTCTAATCTTAAATATGATTGGACATCGTAAAGATAATTGAGTATATAAATTTTTTCATATAAATTTTTTTTTAAAAAATATCATATACTTTTGTTAATACTAACAAAATATTAATTCATTTATAAATGCACTAGTATTACTAGTAAATTTATCGTGACAAAGTAAATATTAAAAACATTTTTATTATTCATTAAATAATTTTAAATTATAATATTAAAAATATAAATTGATTTTTTTTAATTTAAGAATTTATTTTTTTTTAAACAATGATATTACCAAAATTACTAAAATTGTTGTATGCTACAGCATAAGAAATATCATGCATCCTATTGTAGACATAGGAGGTTAAAATGGCCGCTCAAGCTCAAATAATGGTGCCAATAACTTATCCATCGCCACTACCGCCACCGCCACCTCCACCTCTTCACTGCCGTGATTCTAATACTCCTCACAGGCTCACGGAAATTTCCATTAAAAAATTGAATCCAATTCAGCAACCCATGAACATTTCTTCACAAATTAACCACACCCATTTACTTGACAAACCTGTAAATTCGAGCACTTACGCTTCATTTCTTGAATCCTGTAATTGCCCAAATCTTGGAAAACAAGTACATGCTCACTCATTCAAAACTGGTTTTCATGGGCATGAGTTTGTGGAAACTAAATTGGTCCAAATGTACGGAAGGTGTTGTTGTTTGGAGAATGCAAATTTGATGTTTGATAAAATGCTTTTAAGAAACTTGTATTCTTATACGGCCATTCTTAGCTTGTATGTGGATATGGGTTTGTTTAGGGAAGCGTTTTCATGCTTTCAAGAATTACTGTTGGAAGATATTTGGCTAGATTTTTTCGTGTTTCCGGTGGTATTGAAGATTTGTAGTGGTCTTGCTATGGTAGAATTGGGAAGGCAGCTACATGGGATTGTGATGAAATATCAATTTGTTTCAAATAATTATGTGGTTAATGCTTTAATAGATATGTAGGGTAAATGTGGAAGCTTAGACGATGCTAAGAAAGTTTTCAAAATGATACCCGAAAGGGATTGTGTATCATGGAATTCTCTTGTCACAGCTTGCGCTGTGAATGGAACGGTTTTTGAGGCAATGAAGTTTCTTGAAAGAATGTGTTCTTTGGATGATAAAATGCCAAATCTTGTTTCTTGGAGTGCAGTTATTGGAGGTTTCACGCAAAATGGTTATGACGAGGAAGCCATTGAGATGCTTTTTAGAATGCAAGCGGAAGGGATTGAACCAAATGCGCAGACTCTAGCAAGCGTTCTTCCTGCATGTGCTAGATTGGGAAAGCTAAGTCTTGGAAAAGAGTTTCATGGATATATCACACGGCATGGC
The DNA here is from genome assembly GCA_035590515.1 of Trichilia minutiflora. NCBI lineage: Eukaryota > Viridiplantae > Streptophyta > Magnoliopsida > Sapindales > Meliaceae > Trichilia > Trichilia minutiflora. The sequence continues at coordinate 5,695 of JAVXUL010021996.1, forward strand.
CTCATGTCAAACTCTTTTGTCGTGAATGGATTAGTGGATGTGTATAGAAGGTGTGCTGATATGGGAAGTGCCTTCAAGTTGTTTTCAAGGTTTTCAATGAAGAATGAAGTCTCTTGTAATACAATGATTGTAGGTTACTGTGAGAATGGTAAGGTTTCTGAAGCCGAGGAGCTATTTGATCAGATGGAGCAAATGGGTGTGAAAAAGGATATAATTTCATGGAATTCTATGATATCTGGATATGTAGACAACTTCCTATACGATGAATCTTTGAGCATGTTTAGAGGTCTGCTTATGAAAGATGATATTAAACCCACTTCTTTCACTTTTGGGAGTGTTCTGGCTGCTTGTGCCGATATGGCTTCTTTGAGAAAAGGGAAGGAGATACACGCGCATGCTATTGTTGTAGGTCTGCAATCTGATACCTTTGTTGGCGGAGCTTTGGTAGAAAAGTATTGTAGGTGTCAAGATTTGGTAGCTGCTCAAATGGCTTTTGATGAGGTAAATGAAAGAGATACATCGACATGGAATTGTTTGATATCTGGTTATGCTCGTTGCAATCAGCTTGAAAACATTGAAAATCTTTTTCAACAGATGAAAGACGATGGTTTTGAGCCAAATATTTATACTTGGAATACTATCCTTGCAGGAAATGTGGAAAATGGTCACTATGACAGCGCTATGCAGTTGTTCTCTGAATTGCAAATTTCGAATCTAACACCTGATATTTACACCATCGGAATAATTCTATCTGCTTGCTCAAGTTTGGCCACAATGGTAAGGGGGAAGCAGGTTCACGCATATTCAATCAGACTTGGATACCACTCAGATATTCACATAGGAGCAGCCCTTGTGGACATGTATGCAAAATGCGGTAGTTTAAATCATGCCCAGCTGGCTTATCAGAGGATATGCAACCCAGATTTGATTTCCCAGAATGCAATGCTTACAGCATATGCCACGCATGGACAAGGAGAGGACGGGATTGCTCATTTTCAAAGAATCCTAGCTGGTGGTTTTAGACCAGATCACATCAGTTTCCTTTCTGTTCTTTCTTCCTGTGTTCAAGCTGGTTCCATTGAGACAGGTCATGAATTCTTTGATCTGATGGCATATTATGACATGAAACCCTTGATAAAACACTACGCATGTATGGTTGATCTCTTGAGTCGAGCAGGGCAGCTCAGTGAAGCTTATGAGCTTATTAAGAAAACACCCATGGCACCTGATTCAGTGATGTGGGGTGCATTGCTTGGAGGTTGTGTCATTCACAGCAACGCTGAGCTGGGGGAAATTGCTGCTGAGAAGCTCATAGAGATGGAACCAGATAATACCGCAAACTATGTTCTGCTGGCAAATTTGTATGCTCATGCTGGAAAATGGTCTGATCTAGCAATAACAAGACAGAAAATGAAGATTAGGGGAATTCATAAGACCCCCGGCTGCAGCTGGATTGAGGACAGAGACGAGATTCATGCTTTTCTTGCGGGGGACAGATCTCATGACAGAACAGAAGAGATTCATACCATTTTGGATAGTTTAAACCTGAACTCGAAAACACAATTAGAGACTACTGTCTTGTAAATACAACATGCTAGCAAGACAGTTCCTGATTTGTAATTTTTGTACAATAAAAAGGAAGCAGTTTCTGAATTTTTGAACAATTCTTCTCTGATAATTAACAACAGACAATTTGCTACATACATAACATCTTTCTGCCCTCTAATCAACAACAGAAAATTGCTGTGAGATTACATATTCCAGTATTTGGTTCAGTATAAGTCCAAAGACTCCAAAACCCTGCCAGCTTGAGCTTGAATGTGCAAAGCGGTAAGTCTCTCCTCTGGATTAAGGGCAGAGCCAAATTGACTTGCTGCCCAAATCAATGAAGCCGATTTTTCACCTAGAAGTCGTCTTATATCTTCATGTACAGTTGCCATGGGAGCCATTTGTCTTCCATTTACATGCCCAATCAGTAGCAGCAAGAATTCTCCACATTTCAACCTAATCAGAGGGGAAAAATGGCTCTCGTATGTGAAAAATGTCAAATTTGCAGAAAAAGGTATTGAAAGCGATTGTGAAAAACTATTGATTTGAAACTTCCTAAGTTTCTATGGTGTAAACACAAGAAGCTTGTATGCGATGGGAACATCCTTCAATCAATGTTTCCTTCTGTTTGTATTTAGGTTTTTACATTTATACTTGGGTGAATCAACTCTGTATTTTTTAGAAGTAAAGCTATAGCTCTTAACTTCACAACTACAGGAGGTATTCAATAAAATATCCATACTTGATTGATTATAATTTTTTTTAAAAATTTACTAGATTGATATTTTAAAAAGCAAGAAAAAGGGACCTGAGATTTTCATCCACTTTCTCGTCTCTTATGAGCTCTGCAACTTCCTCGATACCATTGCACACCTCAAAATCCTGGTAAGCAATTAGCCAACCCATATCCATGTATTACAAAGATTTAATCACTCAAAAAGTAATTAATAAAGCCAGTAAAACTCTCTGTGGTGAGAAAGCATAGGACAATTATACTAAGGTTCAAAGGTATTAATAAATGCAAATCAGATTAATATTGTATGTCCCCTCCTAAAGTTACCTGAACTGCAACAAACTTAAATCTACAGGAGCCACTATGGCATAAATTTGACAAAAAGAAATGATGATCTCAATGATGGAAATAATTTTTGAGATTTTGGAAACAAATCAAACCAGCTAGCTAAGAAAGCCAAGAAAATTCCCCCAGTGTCAATCGTTGGTATCCATTGCGCCACATCAAAAAACTGTTCTGACATATTGCCATGACGTGAAGCCAACTCCAAAACGAAAATGTTGTGAAATAGTACTACAATCCTTCTAAGAAATGTCCTAAAAAGATTGGTATTTCTCTATAGCCATGCCGTGGTGCTTGTTCAATGTAAATCCATAGAAAAACAGATTACAAAAAGTATACAGTTAACACTAAGAACACAGTAATTGTTTTGCAACCAATTCCAGGAAAAGGTAAATTTGATGGCCAAAAAATTTACTCTATGAAATCCCACAGCCCCTACTAAGTTAATAATGAGAGCTGAAACAGACAAATAAGCCAAAAAATACCAGTTGATTGGCTGATGAATCCAGCATTATCGAAATTAATGCATCCAAGCATGCTCCTTGTTCTAGAGCTCCTCGAGTTGATAATATATTCATCAAAACCTGCACAAACAACAAAATCAAATTCTCAATATATCAACTGACGATAAATTTTTAATTTTGGGTCCAAAATCACTCTCAACATCAATGAATTAAGGTTTAAAAAAAAAAAAACATGGAAGACCTTAATTGCTTTATGTTCATGTGCCAAAACTGTGCTTTCTTTGTGTAGCAAACAGCAACCTTCCAAAACCCGAAGAGCAAGCGCAACTTCAGCCTCCGTTGAAGGACTAGTTATCTGCATAGGATCCACAGTAAATATATGATCCAAACTTGTTACTCTCTCATCTACTGACTCTTCTTTAAATGAATGTTGAAACAAAACAGGAACAACTGAAATTTTTAAAAAAAGAATAAGTACGCTTTGTTTAATTAGCTAAATGTAAATGAACCGGTAATTGATTAGAACCTTGAAGATCGGGAACAGATTGCGAGTGGCAAAAGAGATTGATTGTGAAGTCAGATTGGGCGACGGATCGGAGGATTTTGAGGAGTGAGCGGAGACCGCGAACGCGAAGGAACGCGAACTCCGCGCGCGCATCTCGTATACCGGTGCGGAGGGAGAGAGTGATTTCTCTGTAGACTCTTTCTTTCTTAAGAGAATTCACCAGCTCTCCTACCGCCGTTGTGGCCTCCGCCGCCGAGGCATCCGTTTTCGATCCCGTTGAGGATTCGCTCTGCTTCTCCACTCCCTCGCTCCATAGTGGCTTCTTCAAATACATCTTCCAGCCTTTGTTTCCCTATCTGTGTCACTTTCTCTTTAACGGAAAATGAAAATGAAAATGAAAATAATAATAATATTTTGATCGAATTTGGTAGAATACAGAGAAAAGGATTTTATTTCTTATTCTCTCACTTCTGTACAAAATACAGCAGTACCACCTTTTTATACAAAATACTCCAAAAAAACGAAAAGAAATATAAAATGAGTTGGCATATTTTGCTAACTAAAGGAAATTAATTGTACTAACTAAAACTATCTATCGTAACCACTTCATTTAACTAATTATTCTAATTAATATTAATAATTACATATTTGCATATATTTATATTCCCTCAAGTTGGGACTGGTGCAAGCTGAAACAGACCTAACTTGAAAACAGACCTAACTTGAAGAGTAGCTTGTGAAATAGAGGTGCAGGTGAAGATTTGATAAGAAAATCAGCAATCTGCATTTTGGAAGATATATGAAGTGGAAGAATCAAACCAACCTTATATTTGTCCCGCACAAAATGACAATCAATCTCTAGATATTTGGTTCGCTCATGGAATACCAGATTTTGAGTGATTTGTATGACTGCCTGATTGTCACACCACAAGTTAATAGGCAATGGAACTGAAACTTGAAGATCCTGAAGGAGATAAATAAGTCACTGTATCTCACAAATTGTAGATGTTAAACATCGGTATTCTGCTTTTGCTGAAGATCTGCTGACAGTAGGTTGCTTCTTTGATTTCTAAGAAACTAAAGCAGTGCCTAGAAAGATGCAATATCCAGAGATGGACCTTCTAGTGTCATGGCAAGCTGCCCAATCAGCATAGAGTTATCAGTTATGTGTGAGAAACATTAAGCCAGTTGTTGGACTGCCTTTTAAGTACCTGAGAAGATGCATTGCTGCAGTCCAATGTGTGTCTCTCGGAGCTTGAACAAACTGGCTCAGTTGATGTACCGAATATGTGATGTCAATTCTGGAAAAATTCAAATACAATAATCTGCCTACAAGCTGTCTGTATGAAGATGGATCAGCAAGCAAAGTCCCACTATCAGCTGTGAGAAGTAAACCTTTGGGAAAAGGTGTTGCAGCAGATTTTGAACCCAATAAACCTGTATCATTGAGTAGATCAAGAATGTATTTGCGTTGGCTGATGTATATTCCTTGTTCTGATCTAGCAATCTCCAAGCCTAAGAAATATTTTGCTACTCCAAGATCTTTAATAGTGAAAGCTGAATCCAAAGAAGTCTTCACTTTAGTAATAACTGCCTCTGAATTTCCTGTAATGAGAATATCATCTACATAGATAATGAGAGCCACAAACACATCAACATGCTTATATGTAAACAAACAAGGATCTGCTACTGATTGAACAAACCCAAATTTCTGAATATGGGATGTAAACTTTGCGTTCCATTGTCTTGAGGCTTGTTTAAGACCATATATGGATCGAATCAATTTACATACTTCACCAGGTTTGGCACGGCAGTACCCTTCTGGAGGTGTCATGTATAGCTCTTCATTAACAAATCCATGAAGGAAAGCATTGTTAACATCTAACTGGTAGAGAGGCCAAATATTTGCAGTAGCTAGGGTGAAAATTATTCTGACTGTCACAATTTTAGCCACAGGAGAAAACCTTTCAGCATAATCTACTCCTTCTACCTGATTGTATCCTTTGGCCACTAATTTGGCCTTATATTTGTCAATACTACCATCTGGTTTGAACTTCAGCTTATAGATCCATTTTGAGCCTATAGGTTTCCTTCCTGGAGGTAAGGTTGTGAGTTCCCAGGTGTGATTGTCTTCAGGTGCTTGTAATTCAAATTTCATGGCTTCAATCCATGCAGGATGTCTGTTAGCTTCAATAAATGATGTTGGTTCTGTTGCATGTTGTAAATTGGCCATGAAGGTAATGTGCTGTGTAGAGAAGCAAGGATGTGTGGTAAAAGGATATGCAGGAATTTTGTGTGTAGATGAATTGGCAATTAAGGTTTCAGGTATGGAAGAAGTCAGGAATGTGTTATTTGAAACAAAATCTGATAACCAAGATGGTGGTTTTCTGAGTCTGTTGCTGTGTCTGGTTTCTGTAATATCATTGAGGGCACTGTGATGATCACTTGTGTCATGAGAGTTATGGTTGCTATCTGAAACCAAGGGTATATTAAACCAAAGACCCAAAGAATAATAATCAAGTAACCAACCACAGGTATAATTGATGGAAAAGA
>JAVXUL010022006.1:0-11839 GCA_035590515.1 Trichilia minutiflora
TCTCTGGTGGGAGAGCTTATCGTTCGATAGTAGCCACGTCACTCTCACACCTCACCAGCTGAGTCATTCCACGTTGGCCACGAGAAGGGTCCACGGACAATTCTTGCACTAACATGTCTAAATATGAAATTCTTTAATGGTTAGATAATTGGACAAGTGTTAGAATTTATGTGGACATTATTTTAACATTTGGCATATTTATATATATTTAAGATATTAATTAATTAATTTAAGCAAGTTTAACTTGAACTCACCCATGTAATATGAGATTGGTTGTATCATATAACTTGTCCATTAATTAATTATATTTATGAGATAAATATTGAATTAAAGAAATGGGAAAATAATGGATATTAAGCAATTTTGGGTCTTCTCCTTCTTCTCTCACCTTGGCAACCATAGGAGGACAATTGGGGAGGGTTTTAAGGGTTGAGAGCACACACTTGTGAGCTTTGTCTTCATCAAAAAGTTGACCTAGTAAGGTAAGCATCTAGACCCCCTCATTTAGCTTCATTTCGGCACTTGGTTTTGTTACTAATATGTATAGTTTTAGGGTTAGTTTCTCACGAAGAAAACTTCTATTTATGCATGTTTTAAACCATTAAAAATCAACAATAACTATCCAATTGAATGGTTATATAAAGGTAGTATTAGATCAGAAAATGATCATTCAATACTGAGAGAAACAATCCATTTATAAAGAATTGTTTCTATTAAAATCTGCCTTCGTTATTTAGGAATTTTTGCATGCACCCATCAATTTCATGATGATGACTTCGATTTTTAACACTAAATACTTCAAATGGTTAACCCAGTTTATCATTCTATGCTTCTTCATAAGCTTTAGGATTTATCAACGGCCAACTTCTCTTCTCAAGCATAAAGAAATTCTATTTGGTTTTGGTGTTCATAATTTTTTCTTTTCTTGTTTCTTTTTATTTTTACATACTAAAATCTTAATTCACGTCATACACTACCCTCAAATCTTAATTCACACTATACACTACCCTAAAATCGAACACGAGTAGGCATTAAAGAAAAGTGACTCACTTATACTAAACTATCCAACTAAGCCCTCTAGACACTCAACATGAAGTTATTTCAGCTTGTAGAGCTCGTATTTGCATGCTTGGTTCTTATTCTCCTTGTTGTGCTCTTACTGAAGCTGATCTAACTTTATTTTGGCCTCTTGGAATTCATCCTAAATATTGTGAAGCCCCTAAGATTTTGTTGATTATCTAGCATCCTCCAACGGATGTTTCTATCAAGGTCAACATTGATGAAATGTCTAAAGAGAATCTTAGTATTTCTGTTTCAGCATACTTAATTTGCTGAATATAGTTATTTTAGATAATTAAGTGAATAATTTTTAAGATGTTTTATTATTTATTTAATATTTAAAATTTGCAAATAAATATAATAATATTAATTTTTATATATTTTATTTTTTAAAATATATCATTAAATACTTAAATTCAAATTTTACATAAAAAATAAATATATTATTCCAATTTAAATATTTTATTAAATGACATCTAAATTCGAAATAATTTAAATGTCAAATTATTACTTTAGTTGAATTCAGCGTCCTTTAAATTTAAAAATACATTAAAAAAAATTATGTTAAAACCCGATTTTTAATTCTCTACTATTTATAATTATGCATAGAAAACAAAAGAATCAAGATTTGGCGCTGATCTAAATTTTTAGCTAAGCAAATTTACGACCGTAATTAATTAAAATTGTTATTAATTTTGGAGCTTTGTATTCTAATAATAATAGTAGTAGTATATATTTTAAACATTATTTCAAAATCTTTATGATAAATAATGCAGTAATTTTTATGCATGTAATAAAATATTTCTAATATATCATTTTAAAATCTTACGATTTATTTATTAAATTTTATAATAAATATTATTCTTTTATATATCAATTAAAGAGATAACCGAACTTTATAAACAGTCAGACGTTTCTATAATACAATTTTTTTTAAAATTTTTAACTCATATTAATATAGAAAATTAGAATTAAAGTCTAAATTTCATACAACATTATTGTTTAATTTACTACAAGCTTATTAAATTGAGTAAACCTTCTCTTAATGTACATTATGATGATGATGATGATGAGATAAAAACTCTAAATATTATATCAGTTTTTTTACACAAAGTCTAAAAAATTTGTCAAAACCCATCCCATCTCCATCCATCTACCCTAACCCTAAAATTTCATAACCTTAATCTTGACTATAACAAAATAATGAAAAAAATTTAACATTTACTAGTCTTCTCAAAATGTAGTCATCAAATCAAGTCCATTAATATCAAAGGAACATTCTCATAATACAATTTTAATATGAGAAAAGAGTGAAGACACTTGTAACAAAGGTATTTTCAATCCATTTTGGTGTCAACATTGGAAATTACTATAAACATTCAAATTTAAAAAAGTCCTATTTCAAAATTTGAGAATGAAAAAGGTCTAGCAACCCAAATATTGTGAACTGCCCTCAAATAAAACCCAATAGCAACAGTTTGCTACAGACACATTTCAAAGTTGTTTTATGTTATTGCAACCAAGAAAATGAGTATTTATGACTTAGCCAGAAGCAGTCTTTCTCTGCTGGAAAATGACAGCATAAACAGGAACAGCAACGCCGATGCTGAAGGCAGTGAAGACAGCAAGAGGCATCTTCAGCTGCTGATATTTCATTCTATCCAAGTTATACATGTGCTTGGCATGCAAGTAATAGGGTTCATCATGCCCGTGCCCTCCTCCCATCCTCTTCACTCCGGTTGAGTGGAAAGCTCTGTTCACTGTCAACACAGAAATTTACTTCAGGCACATTGATGCTTCAACTTTTGTTGTCATCAAAAAGGGAAAATAAAAAGGTTCACACATCAAAAAAAGGTTCAGGCTAGTAAATGATGAACAGAAGTTCTGTTTCGAAGCAAAACCACTTGCTAACAATGATAGAGAAATAGTAAATTTTCTGTTATTTTAGCCTTACTTTTTTAAGCTTGGAAGCAGATTTAAGAATTGAAGGGGCCTGCAGTGACCACTAAGATGAAACGAGAACAATTCAGTCTTTCTAACCATTTAGAAGATCTTGCAATCATCAATAAATACAAGCACTTCCTTTCAAAATAGTACACCCCCAATGAAACATGAAGGATTTGAACACACTTATCTCTGTGCACGCTAAAAATGGACAAAAGCATAAAGGATCTACTAGAAGTGGATTTGAACGCACTTATCTCTGTCCACAATTTAAAGGACAAAAGAAGAAAATTAACAAAGAAATGGATATGCTGGAGGAATGTGGTTCAATATTTTTAAAGAAATTCTTCAACAGCTAGGAAACAAATAAATAATACATGCATATATGCATGTATATGCAGAATCAAAAAAACCATATAGGCCACAACTAACAATCAATAGAATTGACTTTTGAACACAAATCAAATGGCAAAACAACTCAAACATCTGTCAAAAATGGCAAATTGTACCATGAGAATAAAGGTCCTCTCAAGAGTTATCATAGGTTTATAAGTATTCTTAAATTATTACCTAGCATGCAGCTTAAAATAAAATTGAATAAGTTTCTCTAAAGAGTTATCATAGGTTTATAAGCATTGTTAAATTATTACCTAGCATGCAGCTTAAAATAAAATTGGACCTATGTTTGTGAAGATCCACTCCATGCATTCTGAGAAGTTCATCAGAAATCAGCTATGACTTATGTGATCCCAATGACTAAAGGTTCAGAAATTCAAATGTCATTTGATAAAAATCATTTATAATTATGTCCAATAAAAGAGGAATATAGCTGAAAATGAAGCAAGCTGTTTACTAACAATTTCAGTAATCATATGAACTCAAACTAATATTTGAGGCTTGTATAAGCCAAGCTCAAAATGGTTGACGGTCATTATATTTAGGCTCTCAATAAGACTCCCAAAAGGCTCTTTATTGCTTATTTGCAGCCTTGCGTAAACTCCATTATAAAGTAGTATTTATATAGGAAAAACAATGAGAAAAGTATTTAAAACAAGTTCGAACAAACTTGAATACAAGCACATTTATTTCTTGACCCAAGCTCAAACAAGTTCCATTATAACTTCATTTTAGCCTTAAGATTGAAGATTGATAAATATAAACAAACAAAACTTTACCAGTCCAAACCTCAGCTTAAATCTGCCTTTTCACAGCCTTAACAATAACAATCTTTGCTATCACTCGAATGGTCCAATCACAAATACGTTCTAAAAAAGACTTTTGGTGTAAAAAATCTGTGTTAGACGTGAAGGTAAAAGAGTCAAGTTATTCTAAGAAAAAAATCTCATAATGGCATGAACAAGGATTGCCAACTTGTATCTTAATCAGTTCGTTATTATTGAAAACAAAAGATCGAACGTTGAATACAAAGATAAAACACTTGCACCCAACCAATACAAAGGGATATGAAAAGCATTTCAAGATCAACAACACAAGCAAAAGGAAAAAAACATATAATGGTTAGATATGGCTTCAAATTGCTTCATACGCTAAGCATAAGTCCTAGAAAACTTGAATCTCTTCAAATCTAAAATTTAATCTTAATTCAAGAACAAAGCAAAGCAAACAGTCCAAAAATACCCATTACTGAACGAACACTCCTTGGGAAGATTCATCCATTCTGGGCTAATAATCATCACATCACAAAATCTTAAGATTTACAGCTAAATCAGAAAAATAAATTCTAAATCATGTAAACCAAAAGTTACCCATATTTAATCAGATCCAGATACAGAGAAAACAGAATAGCAGAAGGAACAAGAGCAGACCTGAATTGGGTAGAGATTCGAAAGAAGTGAGAACCTTTGAGACTGATCGAAGCCCACTGTTCAATGCCATGGTTTCTTCTCTCAAGTTTTAAAAGGGAGATGGAAACAACGAAAGCCGATGAATTTCTTTCGTTTTTTACCTGTATTGATTGTAGCTCATAGCCATGGGGTTCGCATGTTAGGCTATGCTGAAGCGTGTGAAAATTACACACGTGTTAGAACTAAGGCTCTGGATTCGGATGGGCCGGTGTAGGGAACGCATGGAGCCATGGACGGACCCAGTTTTCTTTCTAATTTCCAATCGGTTGGTAATATTCCGCTAGGATGGGTATAACAACCTTTATTTGCAATTTAAAGTAAAATGGTAATTTAGATTACGAATAGGATTATTCAATAATAATTATATTTATATTAAAAAATAATATTAATAATAAATAAAATTTATTTATATTAATTTTTTTTAATGGAATTGTATTTGTATTTAATTTTATACATTTGTTTAACACATAATTGATTAAACAAATTATATTTGTGTTGAATTTATATAAAAGATAAATTCATTTAAAACAATAAAAGATGGGATGAAATTATAAATTTTGATTTTAACCAAAATGACTTGCTTTCATGTTAGTATATGATCTATATTTCTAACCTTAAAATCTCAACTCTCTTAATCTCTCTCACGCAGTATGACAGGAGCCACACCCTTCCACTATAACCTTCATCTCTTCCATTCTCTCTCGCGCAGATTCAATGTGGAAGAAAGATCAATTATTTTCGACCTCTTCCATCAACGGGATAAGAAGCCAACCTTTCATTCTAGGACCATAAGAGATTGCTTAACAAGGTTATCTTTCTGTTAATTTTATTTGAATAGTTACTCTACCTCTGCTTCATCTGAATGTGGTAACAACTAAATAGGTCTTCCATCACTAATGTCTATAGAAGACATGCATTTTCCTATTGTATTTGATTGTTTTGCATTTTGATTTTCATATTTTTGTTGAACTCTTTATTTTCGACCTTTAAACATAAAACCTTTTGGTGAGTCCCATAATTACTTCCTTCCTTGAGTCCTTAGTGTCTGTATGATTGGGCTTTTTTTTAGTTTATCTTCTTCTTATAAGGGGAAGATAAGCTAAACATTAATTTTCATAGGCTCTTAAAAAAATAAGTAATTTTTTTAATGTGTATATATGAACAAATAAGTTCTACCAAAAAATTTATAAAAAGGAGATTTTACTTTTTTTTTTTGAACTCCAGTTTTTTATAAAACTATAAATTTTTAAGTTATTTTTACTCTTTAATTAAAAGTAAAGCTTATGTAAATTATTTTGTCAAATAACTTATTCATAAAAAATAGTAAAACAAAATAATATATTCATAAAAAGTAGTAAAAAAAATTTTTACAAAATATTTATCAAACAGTTTTATCTTAAATTTTTAAGCTCTTATTTTATACAAGAACTTTTTTTAACTTAAAAGTTAAAAAAAAAAAAAAAAAACTAAACAAATAGGCTCTTAGACCACTTGGTGGAAAATAATGGTAAAGGGGTTTTTCCTTTAGGAGTTTGAGAATATAACATTTTATTGTTGTTGATACAGAAAAGGTTTTTATTTATCTAGATGGTTGGTGAAATGCTTTTAAAATGTAAGAGTTGGGCATCTAGTAGAGGTATTGATAAAGTTGTCAAACGGACTGGCAGTTCGTAGGCTGGCCCATTTAAACCACCATTTAGGTAGGTTATGACAAAAAAAAATTAGTTCATTTAATTCGCTGGTCAATTTGGTCTGATCCGTTTAACCTGAGGGTTAAATAGATTAATATGTTTAACCTGCAGGCCAGTTTAACCCGTTTAACCCGTGAGCCAGCTCGTTTAACCCGCCTAATTAAAAAAAATCTAATTTTTTTTAACCTTTATGTTTGAATAATGATTGATTATGTTTGAATGTTAATAATGATATTAAATTTATTATTTATTAATATTGACTAGTGTTGGATTAATACATTTTGAGATTATGTGTTTAAACTTATAATTGTTGATAAAACTTTTATTTGACTTGTTAAAATTTTTATGTGTTAAGTTATAATATAGTTAGTTTATGTCGTATTTAGATTACAGACTTGTTATTGCTATTAACACATTATATTTATTAGTAACTAGTGTATTTGATATATATATTTTTCAAATTTAAAATTTTTTAAGTTGGTCCATGGGCTTGCTCGTTAGCTTGCGGGTCAGATTAGGATCAGTAAAATATTGGCCTGTATAATAAATGGATTGACTCGGTTCTGTCCGTTTAAGGCCGGCCTGCAATGGGCTGAGCCGAACTAAGCCAACCCAGTCCGTTTGACAGCCCTAGGTGTTGACAACGAAGGTTTGTATTTTACTGGAATTTTAGTCGAAATGTTTGACAGAAGATGAATTTCATGACAAGTGAGATAGATTTACATTTTTCTTACTTAAGAGTAGTTTCATAATCTCCTACATGACCCTCAATTCCTTCTCATTTTAGTTCACTATTTAATTTTTTATATCTAAAATAAAAATATAGTATAATCAATGGAAAATAGATTTTTTCTTTTTAGGTAGGTTATTGGTGTTCTTGAGACTCTTAAACAAGATTCTAGAGTAAGTGCTAATGCTATGTAATAAACAATTTGTTGCTACCAAGGGTTTTCATTTTATTCATCTGCTTGCTTCAGACTTTGGAATTTATATTACCTATTTGAGTTTGTATCTCTCTTGATATATAAAACTAGTAATTAAGTGCTGTCTTAGATGAAATTTATTAACTCTTATGTTTGAGGAGTGTCAATATTTTGATGCTCATATTCTTCGCATTGGGTTGCCTCATTTATATTTATGATAAATGGATAAAATCTGTAAATAGTATAATTATATACCTTTTTTTGCACTAGTGTTAGGGTAATAACATTCATATCTAATATTCTGGAGTTGTCATTAGTATGAGTCAAACTCTTTACAGTTAATGATGGCATATAAATATTGTCATATTACACTCCTAGACAAGTTGGGGAAAAAGCCTATCAGAGATCCAAAAAGTTTATACATATTTTACATGGATGAAAACAACTAGAATGCTAATTGATGTTTGCTTTTACCAATCATATTGCATAAGGTTTTTATAAATCATTAGGATTGTTATGCTTCATGAACTAGTTGAATTCATATTAGAGCTCCACTTTAGTTTCATTGTTCATAACCATAAACAAAAGTTAGTCAATAAATGTTTTCTCTATTAATTTCTTTTTCTAACACTTTCCTATTAGATTGGAATCATTCATTTTTAATATTTTAGTAACATACAAATTTGATATGAGTATTGCAATATATTTATTTACTAGAATCCCAACTCTTGTTTTCACTTTTACATTTTTGTTCTTAGATAGTTGAACTATAATAGAAATTCATGACCAAAAACCAATATTAGTATAATACAATAAAATATAATACAAATGGATTTGTAGTTTAACTTTCTAATGAGATCATTATTATGTAGTGAATGTTTGTTCTTCAAATAAGCTTAATTTATATAGCAATCTAATTTTATTTTTTTTTCAAAAAAAAGAATGAATTCAACTGAGACTAATATGATTAACTATTTTCAAAGTATTGGAAGTGATGATGTAGATGAACTAATTGAATTGAAAAAGGGGAGCGAAAAAAGTTTCTAATAAAAGGGAGGAAAATGCAAAAGGAAACTAATTTCACCAGTTTGAATATTGTTTTACAAATTACAAGAGACATTTTCAGACGAAAAAAAAATATCAAAGTGTAAAAAGTGTGGCATTACCTACATGTGTACAAGCAAAGGTGGCACAGGTAACATATTATCTCATATATCTACTTGTCCTAAATTGACAATGTCACATAATCTTTTTCATATGTATTTAGATAAAAGTGAAGAGAGTATGTAGATGTGTTCTTCTAAATTTAAACCTGGTGTGTTTTGTGAATTACTTGTTGTTGCTTAATTAAACATGATTTACCATTTCAATTTGTTGAGTATGAGGGTATTGAAAGTATTTTCCAGTATTTGTAAGAACAAGTCCCATTTATCTCTAAGAATACTGCAAAATCAAATGTGATGAAGATGCATTATAATGAGAAAGAGAAGATTAAACGTATGCTTAAAGAAATTCTTGGTAGAATATCTTTAACTTTTGATTTATGGATGTCCATAATCACAGATGGTTGTTTAAGTTTAATTGCACATTTTATTGATAAAGAATGAACTTTACAGAAAAAAAGTGTTAAACTTTTACCATATGCCACCTCCACATAGTAGAGTTTGTTTAGCTGAGAAGATATTATCATTACTTTGTAATTAAAATATTGAGGAAAGAATATTTTTATTGACCTTGGATAATGCTTCAAGTAATGATATTTATGTTCATATGTTGAAAAATTAATTGTAATTGAAAAGAGCATTATTAAGTAGTGGGGATTTTTTTTTCATATCTGTTCTTGTGCAAATATTCTTAATTTGGTAATGCAACATGGATTAACAGAAATTAAAGATTAATTAGAAAAAAATTTGTGAGAGTGTAAAGTATATCAAAGGGTTACAAGTAAGAAAACAAAAATTCTTGAATTGTGCTAAATAACTTTCTCTAGATTGTAAGAAAAGAAGAATGCAAAAAGTGAAGAGGCTAAAAGGCTTAAGAAACTAGAAGATCATATTCAATGGACAGTGAAAAGAGTTAATGAGGTGGAGGCACTCCTGGCTGTTGAGAGAACAAAGCTCGAAATTAAGGAGTTAGAGTAGGCCAAGGAAAAAGAAAGGAGGTAGAATGGGCCAAGGAAAAAAAAAGGTTAAAAATTCGAGTGGTTGCCTCGGAGTTGGAGCAAACAAATTTGGGTAGGCATGTTGAAAATCCGAGGTCTTGATTAGTACAATGGGAATCTGAACTTGAAATTGTAAAGTTAAAGATGGCTAAAGACCTTAAGAAAGCTAAAGAAGTAGCCGAGGCCGCAACTGATGCTCAGTTAGATGAGGCTGTGGACTTAACTTGTCAAACATTCAAGCCTCGATACTCTAAGCTAAAGCTCGGTTGGCTATATAAGGCTCTAGAGAGAAAGATGCCTGACTTTGGAGATGCATCCATTACTTTAGCCAGCCTGCTAACCGTGCCATCGACGTCGTTCTTACCAATCCTCCAACTGCTCGAATGGACCTACTAACTGAGTAAACTGCAGTACTCCCCACAGAATAGAGTTTGAAGTCTCAGGAAGATAAAGAAGATACCCCTCATGTTGAGACTTGAACTCTGATATTTTTGTAATTCATTTTTATCAATATAAAACAAATAAGTTGTTATAAATAATATCCCTTTTCATTTAGATTCTTTAAGTAATTTCTTTACTGTTATGCTCTGACAAATATCTCTTTGTATGAATATATATTTGTACTTGCAAAAAAACTTAGAATATATTAAGCAGCTCAAAGTTATTCAAACTCATAACTTATACAGAAAGTAATTCATCAAATATAAAGGTCAAGTCAGCTTTAAAATAACTAATTCATAAACAAAGTAGCCATGATAATTTTTACTAACCTCGTTAGTTGTGAATATGAATTACCTTAGACATAGATAAGAAATAATGAACTCATCTGATTGTCGACCTATTAAGAATAATAGAAACATAAAACAGAGTTATAGTTATCATAGATCTCGGGTCAGGGACTTACATAGTCCAGGCAATAAACAAGTTGTTTTTAACAAGCATCTTCAATATTAATCAACAAGTAGCTTTTAATAATCACAATTTGTTTTAACAAGTAGCTTTAACAATTACAAGTATTTTCAACAAATAGTTTTAACAAGTAGCTTCAACAAGTAATTTTAACAAGTAGTTTCAATAAGTAGTTTTGACAAGTAACTTCAACAAGTAGTTTTGACAAGTAGCTTCAACAAGTAGTTTTTGTTTCATTTAAAGTATGGGAAGCAACTAAGGAATATAGAAAACATTTTATGTAATATTATGGTTTTCAAACATTTTAAAACTAAGTAACCGTGTAAAATCATCATATACCTAATAATCTGGACAACCAAATCATCTCCGATTAGCCTCCAAGTATATCCACAAACCAAAAAGGTGATGATGGTTCCACTAAAATCTTAGGAGACTAGAGTAAAGAGAGAAGCTTCACTAAGCTAGCAAGAAATGTATCAAGTTAAGAAACCATGAATACAAGTGTCATCCCTTCTTTCTATCTTTTCTCTTTTGTTTTTCAAAGCAAAAACCACTTCATTTCTTCTTCTTCTTTATGTCAATGGCAAGCCAAAGAGGGCAATGAAATGTTGATTTCTCCAATTCAAAAATGAAAGGCTATGGGAAGAAGAAAGCTTAACCATGTATTAAACAAATTAATCATTTCCATATTTTCAACCAACGAAATCAAAGCACTAAGCTCTATTATAAGTGGTGGAAATCAATGTATAAAATGAGTTTGATATTATCTTACAATATTATATATAAATATTATTAATATTATTATTATTAATAATAATATTTACAAATAATAATAATAATAATAAATTATAATATATATATATATATACATATACACACACACACATTTATTTGTATATCAATTTTTTAATCCATTATTAAAGAATCAACCCTAGCCATTAAAAATGGATTGACAAAATTTAATCGAATATTAATACTAGGCAACATAACACGGTGCCCTTTATCAATCAAGGATTCATTTGATTAAATAACCATTATTTAATCTTTAATAAATAAACCAATTTATCTATTACAATATATATATATATATGTTAAAATTCTTTTTCAGTCTCCCATATAGTTATAAATTATATTTATGATATATTAAAAAAAATTAGAACATTTCTCGAGCCTACGGGTGCTAGTGCGTCATTGTTGAGAAATTCATTCTTTATATTAAAGAATAAAATTGACTTTCGATCAACTAATCGGATCAATTTATTAAGAAATATCATTAACTAACTTAAT
>JAVXUL010022017.1:0-11839 GCA_035590515.1 Trichilia minutiflora
TTGCAAAATAATAACACCTTTGGAGTGACGTCGAATGGGCGTCCTGACGGGAAAAATCCGATGCTTAAGTCAAAAAATAGTGAAGGAAGGAAAAGTCATTTTCGACAAACAAAGAAGAAAGAAATCAGAAATGGCATATATGAAGAACCAAATGCAGAGGTTACCAAAATGAATGTTGAAGGAGAAAGCAGTAGGTCTGCTGTCAGTGCTCATTCCCATTTTTGGATAGAGGGGGCATGTGTCTATAAGTACTGTGGTCAGGGACCGCCTGTAAGCTAGATACAAAAGTAATCCCTGCCTGGAGCAATTGCTGAATTTGTACTGAGTAGTTTGCGTCTCTTGAGAAGATGACCTGGTTTCTGGGGCGGAGAATGTACGGAGGCACCAACTGTTGGGTGCTCGAACTGAAGTACGTCATTGATGACTGAGAGGAAAAAATAAACTGGGAAAGAAGTCCCCGGAACCTGAGGCGATAAAGCTCCTGGGGAGGAGAATAACCTGGGGCGAAGGACGTTTGGAACGATGAGACTCCTGAGATTTAGGCCACCTGGCACATACCCTGCCGATGAAGGATCCACGTGTCGACTCCGTATTTTTTTTTCCAAATAGTACATATATGAACTAAGTATGGTTCCAAGTATGGCTTATTAAATAAGCTTATTATATGATAATACAGGTGCTATTGCATAAACAAAGGAACTAAGAGTATATTAAAGAATCCAAACATATTTAGAGGAAATATTATATTTTAAGAGAGTTTATTGGTGTTGGAAAAATAATTATACAGAGGATGTCTTTAACAAAAACGATGTTAATCCTCTCATTAAAGCAATGACATTGAAGCAGCTGGACCTGCATTTTAAGAATATGGGTATTAGATACAACAATAAATGATTTTAGTATAAATAAAAGTATATTAATATTATATATCCTAAAATCATTCATGTTCTCAATTTTGGACATTTTTGCATTGACTTACAGTTTGAATATATACAATACATATTCATTAATAAAGAAATCATTTCAATTCACATGTGTATGCTGCTTCCTTATATTGATCATACCAATGATTGAGTATATATATGAATGCTCAGATAATTTGATTATATAAATAGTTTTCTATGAAGGTTGTTTTAACCGGGCATTGATACTACAGAGTAGGCATACTAGATCTCTCTGGTAAATATCATGAGATGATATTAGTGTGGGTGACACAATAGTTATATCATTAGGATATTAGTGTGAATTAACAATTAGAGAACTGTTTTTTGAATATGACCAAAGATATGACAAATCACACAAAAGTATGATGTTAATGATTCGTAATATGATTCTACTAGTGTGATAATTATTCCTAAGACTTGAGACATCATTATCGCCTTTTAGTATAATTGTATATAGTTCATATAGTGTATAAATATGAGACTAATCATGTCTCCTATAAGAAGCCAGTTTGATCATGTATTATTTATATCAAAATACGAGTAACAGTCAAGATAGAATCCGTTAACTCGATATATAGGATATCGGGATACCATTGACTCGATCTGGATTCGAGTACCTAGTCGAACATTGGTAAATGCGTGAAATATAAGTCTTTGATCAAAATAACTTAAAGTTACATGAAAGAGTTTCATGATAACGAGTTAAGAGCATGTTGATCAAAAGTCCGAATGAAAATTCAGTTTAGGGATTTTGACATCTGTAAGCCATAACTCAGTTGGGATTAGACGAACGAAAGGAATTTATCTACAAAAAATATATAATCAAGTGTAAAAGGTTTAATGAAGACATTTTTTGATTGTGATTTAGGAACTATAGCACATTACTAGATATTAATCATAATCATTGAGTACCCGCATGATTTATAACAAAATTAATGAGATTGATTTTCACTCATGGCTAATATCATAATGAACCCAAGAGGTCATAATATAAAATTATAATAATTCTTACTATTTCAGAGAAAAAATATTATCCGTAAAAAAGTTAACACTTTCGGAGATAATATTAGGCCAAAAAATGTAAACAGTTTACGCGTTAAAAAGTTTAACGAATTAAGAACTATGTTTAAATGACCCAAATATAACTTAAAGTAAATTATTATATTTTATTAATATTTAAAATATAAATAAAATTAAAATAAATTTGATCAAAGTAAGGTTGATTGGACTTGGGACATATTTATTATATTTTCAAAGTATAGAGACCTAAGTGTAATTTTATATTTATTATTAAGAAACTTGTTGGACAAGTTTCGGGACCCGTTTGTCTTTGACAATAAAGGTTAAGGGCACTATAATAAATGGATGATTAATATAATTAAGGTCATTTATTTAATTTTAAATATTTAAGATAAAATTTGATTTTATTAATTTTGCTGTCTCTCTCTCTCCTTTCCACCATGGTCCACTAAGTAAGGATTTTTCCTAATTCTTTTGATTTTTTAGAGGCATCATAATTTTGGTGCTTAATTCAACAAAAATCACTAAAAGGTTAGTGATTAATTCATGTTTTATGCTTAATTACATGATTAAATGCATAGTTTTCATGATTTAATATTCAAAACCTAAACTTGGTGTTTTATGCAATAATTCTAATGCAATGTATATAACGAATGTAGAACAGTGAGCTTTCTCTAAGTTTACTTTTCTTAACTCACCATCCTTGGGTACACACACTCTACCTCTAAATGTCAAAATCTTATCTTATGTGATATAAAAATCTCCCAGGTTGTCATTCATAATTCTTTGATAAGTTTTCACTAACTCTGGATTTTGTTTTTGTTTCTCCTTTATTTGATCCTTTAATATAGTCCTTACTATGAAATTGGTTATCAAATCCCTATTTTGACCATATTCTAAACTTAATCTTAAATTTTTCATTTCTAATAATAAAGGTAGATATTCTATTATGACATGTACCAATAGTCAATGATTTCTTACTCAATACATCTACCACCATATTAGCTCTCTCAGGATGGTATTTAATTACTAAGTTATAGTCCTCAATCAATTCTAACCATCGTCTTTGTCTCAATTCAATTCTTTCTGTATTAGCAAGTACTTTAGACTCTTGTGATCTAAGAAGATCTCGCACTATTTTCCATACAAGTAATGTCGTCAAATCTTGAATG
The DNA here is from genome assembly GCA_035590515.1 of Trichilia minutiflora. NCBI lineage: Eukaryota > Viridiplantae > Streptophyta > Magnoliopsida > Sapindales > Meliaceae > Trichilia > Trichilia minutiflora. The sequence goes on from JAVXUL010022017.1 coordinate 3,137, forward strand.
CAAAGACCACAGCTCTTAATTTCAAATCATAAGTACGATAATTCATCTCATACTTCTTAAGTTGTTAGAAAATATAGGTAGTTACCTTTCCCTCCTACATTAATATACATTTCAATTCCTATTTCAAGGCATCACTGTATAACACATAGCCCTTTCCTGGTATAGGAATTGTTAGTGTTGGAGCTATTACAAAGCGACCTTTCAAAGTTTGGAAACTCTGTTCACAATTATTGTTTCACTCAAACTTAACTTCTATTTGAGTTAATTGGGTTAGTGAGATAGCTAATAAAGAAAATCCTTCAAGAAATCTTCTATAGTAATCAAATAATTCTAGAAAACTTCTAACTTCTGTTACATTTTTAGACTGTTCTCATTATACAATAGCCTTTACTTTTTGAGGGTCCACAAATATTCCATCTTTAGATACCATATACCTAAGGAATATTACTTCTCTAAGTCAAAACTCGCACTTATAGAACTTTATATAACTTCTCTCTCTCAAAGTCTGTAACACAATTGTAAGATGTTGGGCATGTTCTTTCTTACTCCTTAAGTATACTATGATATCATCTATAAACACAATCACAAGCTTATTTAAGTGTGGGTGAAAGACTTGATTCATGAGATTCATGAATGTAATAAGGGCATTAATTAACCTCAACAACATTAAAAGGAACTTATTATACCTATACCTAGGTCTAAAAGCCATTTTCTAAATATCATCTTCCCAAATCTTCAATTGATAATACCTCGATCTTAAATGTATCTTAGAAAACACATTGATGTTATGCAATATATCAAATAAGTCATCAATTCTCGATAGTGGGTACTTGTTCTTAACAGTCACCTTAGTTCAACTATCGATAGTCTATATATAACCTTAATGTCATATCTTTCTTCTTAACAAATAACATAGGTACACCCTATAAAAATATGTTAGATTGGATGAAACTTTTATCAATTAAATCTTAGAGTTGCATATTTAACTTTCTAAGTTTAGTTGATGCCATTCGATACGGTAGCCTTGAGATTAGTGTAATGCTTAAAACCAATTTAATATTGAAATCAAACTCTCTATCCAATCTTAACCTAAGCAACTCTTCAGAAAATACATCCGATAAGTTCCTCACCACTTGTATTTTTTTAACAAATACTCTAAAGTCAATTTTTCAATCGAATGTCCCCGGTATGCTTGACATCCCTTTCTTATTAATTTTTATGCCTCTATTATCAATATTGCACAAGTGGATAGAACATTTTATTCACCTATTAACAAAATATCTGATTTACCCAGACATTCGAATACTACTTATTTAGTAAAGCAGTCCATTGATGGTCGATATCGTGATAACTGATCCATTAATGAGAATAACATCAAAATCTTGCATCTTCAAGAGAATTAAGTCAGCTTATAGTTTTATCCCATTTATAATAATTCTATAATTTTTGAAAACTATTCTTCTCAATAATTTTTGATCTAAAGGGTTATATATTATTAGCTCTTGATTTAGAGGAGATAACTCTCTATTTACATATGTTGCGAAAGTAGTACTAACAAACAATCTAGTAAAACTTGGATCAACTAATATATATGTCTTATGCTCAAATATACCAACTATACCTATCACCACTTCTGAATTCACTTGAGCTTATTCTTAGTTAAGTGGAAAGATGTGAGTCTGTAGTCGACCCTGATTCTTCTAGATACCTTATTACTGAATTATGGATGAACTACTTACTCATGATCTCCTATTGATTGATGCAGTACTTCGACCTATTGGTTGTTGCTGAGATGGATAAGTAGAGTACTGGCTAAGTATAAGTTATCTGTCTATTTTTGCCCTAATCAAGAAGTGACAGTACCACTTGAAATACCCGGTCTGATTATATTGAAAACACATCTGTGGTAATCTGCACTTGCTATGTGATATTTCTTATAATTAATACACTTGTTCATTCTATGACTTTGTTTAAAACCAGAATCTGATCCTTGAGTTGACTATCCCAATCTGGAGGGTCTCTAACTCTGTAGGGAAAAGGAAGGATTACTGGCTGGACTAGTAGCTGAAGCACTGCTAGATGACCCATTATTACAACTTTTCTTAGAAACTTGATCAACCTGCATACTCAAATCTTTTTTTTTAAATACCTCTTGTTTTCTTTTCACCTATTAATTTTTCTGCTCGTAATGCCATTTGAATAATTTCTTTAGACCCTTGGTTACCAGTCAAAACCATCTTTTTCGTATCTCAAAGTTCAATCCTTCTTCAGACTTAACATGTAAACTTTAATCATTTGCAAACTAGGGGACAAACTCTATTAACTCTTTCAACTGAATGTTATATTCTGTTACTGTATTTCCTATCTGTTTCAGTCTCAAGAACTATTGTTTCTTTTAGGTGCGATAGAAGGGGGTGTAACATTGATCTTTAAATTCTTACTTAAAATACTTCTATGTTAAAGGCTTTGTAGATATAGCTTACACATTCTCCCATCATATAACTACACTTTCTTTTAACAATCGAGTAGTCACCTTTAATTTAATATCATCCTCTAGCCTTATATCTTCTAAATCATTTTCACTTTTTTTAACCACCTGTTTGTCAGCATAGCATTCGTCGTGCCATCAAATAGCACACTTTTTAATTTTTGGACTTCTTTAATAAGTTTAGAGAGTTTTAAAGCTGGTCTCAATGGCTCAACTGCTACTGAACCTACAACAGTCCTTGAATAGGGGTATGGGTATGGATATGGATAGAGGTATAGCATTGGTTTAGGTTGGCCTCGTGTGTGGGTAAAGTTTGGGGCATTCCAATATGTCAGATATACTGTCCATGCCTCTTGTAACATAGAAGGAGGCATTCCTGCTCTTGGAGGTAGATATTGTAGTGTACTTCAGTTTGTTTAGATTCAGGCTAAGATATATAAGAAGACTTGTCTTAATCATCTTTCAGTATTATCTCCCTTCTAGGTAGATTCCTTCCTCTATCAGATCTTGGCAACATCTTATACGAGAAAAAAAACCATGAGATTTAATTCTCTCTCTTTCTCTCTTATCTCTCTATCTCTCTATCTATTTATTTATCTATATACTAACTAGTGGCAATGTATGTTCTAAGATTTGACTCACTTAATTAGTCCATTGGAATATCATTCAGAAATTATTTGAAAATCATAAAAAAATTATTTTTAAAATCATGACTTTGATACTAATCTAATTATCATACCTCTGATCGAGGAATCCACACGTAACAATCGTCACAAAATTTTAATAAGTATTTTTAAGGCCTAAAACACTTACTAAGAACCTGTAAGGCTATATTGATACTTGTTTTTCATAAAAATATTTTAAAACACATTCAAATAATCCTTTCAAACTCTCAAACTATATTTTAATCAAAATCAATCTCAAATCATTTCAAAAATATATCCGAAACCATCACAAATCAAAGCATACATCATTCTTTCATAAGCATAATACACGTTAATTATAAAAGTATCTAAAAATATAAAATGATAAAATCTTTCTTTTACAAAATTAAATACTAAAATACATAAAGATTTTATAGTTCCTGCAATAAAAGAAAAATCATAAACTTTATAAATCTCTCTCAGTGGACTTGAAATGGAATAAATATGAGTTAAGTATGAAAATTTATACCTAAATGCACAACTTTAAAGGCTATTAGCTCCCAAGTACTTTGGCTATACTTGAAATCATCTGTGAGTGGAGAAAAAAGAATAAGTATACTAACATATATTCAGTGAGTGGATATAAATATAAATGAAATATGAAAGTAATTAAAGAAAATTTTTTAATAAAATATTTTAAAAAAATGATTTTGAAAACATTTTTGTTTATTTATTTAAAAAATATATGGCCTACTACAGATATTAAAATCGTTGAGTCTAACCATCCTTTCTCAATAATCACTCTGATTAGGAGTAATTCCAAGTCGTTAGTGGATATTTCTATATGTAATTAAAACTAATGAATTATGTACAAATAAACAATTCTTTTAATATAATATGGAAACATACATGCAATTTATAAAAACTGTAATCACCATTCACATTGGCCTTGAAAAATCTGTGAATCATCTCATAAGACTGTTCTCTATATATACGTTTAGCGAACCACTCTATCACAAATAAGATTAGCATCCCTTTTATACCAGTTGAGCCAACGCACCTTTTACCTAATACGACCACTACCTTAGTTTATACTTAGATTACTAAACTTTATCGCTATAGTTTTGTCTTTGATAGTCATAAACTCCTCAGAATCTCTCTCTATTTATCTATCTATGTATCTATATATAAATATTTATAATCATTATCAAATTGGAATATAATATACATTTTATGTATAAATCCAATCATAAAATCATCATTTGCCTCCAAAACCTCAAACATCACATAAAATTAATCACAAACCATTCATTTATATTAATAAAAATATAAATTATCAAATCATTTATCTAACATTTAAATTCAAAAATATTTATAAAGAATATTAAAAAAATAAAGTTCCACTTATAATATAGGGCGAGTGAGCACTTTCTACTTAACTCTCACTCCTTGGCATTTCTTAAGCGTTCTTTGCAAGAGTATTGTCACCTAAAACAAACATATATCAATAATTTTATTAATCTTCAAAATTAAGAATATAATTTAACATATATGCCTAGCAATGAATCATAATCTGAGTGTCTTATAGTCAACTTATACACATTTACGATATTTTCTCGTTTTTCAGCCATTTCCTCGAATATTAGAATTTCGAAGTCAATTAAACCTATAATTCATTCCATTAATGATCCAACTAATACCATTCGACCTCATATATCAAAATTGATTCACAAATAATGAAATTCGAATGAAACAATAATATTTACTATTTATTACAAATCACATTCTTCCAAATTCAATTTTTCTAGCTATCTCATGCATACTCATTTATTTTACGTCCCAACTAACCTATTACAACTCTAATTTTTATAAACAAAAATTGAATTATTCACGGATGAATACTAATTCTAAATTAGAAATTCGATTTAAACGGAATTTTAATGTGTAATCAAGAATAATAACTTTACCAAGAAGTTGATAGAAGCTTATAACCACTGAATTTTATGTTGATTACTTGAATTCTCAATTTGATTTAAAACCTTTATTTTTTCTCTTCATTATTCTTGATCGAATTTGACAAAATGAAACTGGTAGAATGAGGAGAAGATGGAGAATTGATGAATTTTGATATAAATTCATGTTTTGTTTGGTTAAAATGCAAGAAACTGATGAAAGAAATTCAAAGAGAGGAAAGGAAAAGTGAGAAACGGGAACGGGAGGAGAGAAAGGAGAAGAAGCAAATGTTTTCTCCTAATATTGACCCCTATTTATAAAACAGGGTGAAATTACTAAAATACTTTTGAGTTATAAAGAATTTTTTTTTGAAGAGAGGAAAAATGATCATTTTATCTCATTTTCGATTGATTTGATGAAATGAATCGATCAATTCGCTTGATTGATATTTTCACTGGCTCTTTAAAAAAAATTCTGACACTTACTTGTTCGAATGAATCAATGGATTTATTCAATAAGATTTTTACGAGTATCTAAAATTTTTTTGACTATTAATTTGATCGAACAAATTACGCCTTTAGTATAACTTGTTCAAATGAATTCTTGGATTTATTAGATTGAGTGCTTTCTTTGACAAAATTCTTCTTGTGATTGAATTTCTATTTCATTCCCGGTATCTATTTTTATTCCTTTTTCTTTTTAAATCTTTCTAAATTTTATATTAAATTATGTAATATTATGGATTTTTTGTTAATAATATTTAGATATATATTTTATAAAAAATAATAAAAATATCCTTAATTATAAATACAAGATATTATGTTTTATGAATAAGAATCCATAGAAATCTTCAGTAATACTTTTTTTTTTGATAAAGATCTGTATTCTGTTAAGATTCTTTCTTATTGAACATTAATTTTTGTACTCAATTATTGATTTAATTGTTCGCATGTTCAATTGGACAAATTTAATTATTAAATTATATATTGAAATCAATAGTTTTTATAAACATTTAAAATTTTTAATTAAATTTATTTTATAATATTTGTTAATGCAAGAAATTGGTTCCTCTTCTCCAACCTCTAGCATCAGTTTCTTTTTCTTCAATCACGGTCAATCTCTGTAAGTTCTTGTCTGTAAAACACAGAAAACCTCATGGGTAAAGTTGGTTTCTCAGAGAAAACCCTCCGATACTTAAGTCAATGAGAGTTGAAAGAAATCAAGAGAGAAAGAGAGACAGCACGATAGAGATGATACCTAGAGAGAAAAGCTAGGAGAGAATATATGTGTGTTTTCTCTGTCAAATTAGAATATTCGTTACCTGTAAATGAAAAATAAACCTCTCCTTTATTTTTAGAATCTGTCACCTTTTAATCATTTGCAGGTATAACCGTATATCCGTGTCACTTCTTCGTTGGTTCCCTTTGAAAGTTTGTTATGAGAATCGTGGGGCGTAACTGTCATAAAAACCGTACTTATCCACGTGTATAAATAAATATTCTGGAGGATTGGTAAGGTAAGATAATTTCTATCGAGACGTGATGTGCGAATAAGTTCTAGGGTTTGGATATCAATGTGCCTGGATCCTTGGACTGGCCGAGAGATCACAGGTCTTAGGAAAATAAATATCTCTGGACGATGGGCTTGGATCTTTGAGCTGGGCTCTCGTAAATTACCCAAACATCAAGCTCCCTAGTTTTTAATTAAAAACTTGAAAAATTGCTGCATAACTGTCACATTAATTACACCCCTTCGAATGCCAACCCTTTTTTAAATTACTCCATAAGATATAACCATCATTCCACGTGGTAACTCTCTATTAGAGGCTATGATTGAAAGGATTGAATTTTTAGGGACCTTATTAATTCTTTGACAAGGTGGGCCTTATCAATTTTAAATTTGAAAAGACGTGACCTTTGCCACTTTATAGACTTAGTGACATGGCAAGTCCTTGTCCATCAGATTTTGCTCGTGATTAGGGTTTTCTCACCTGTACATCTTCCATTGATCTCTCTATAAATACAATAGTTTTTTCCCTTGAACCTCTTTTCTTATTCTTTTTCTGCAATGAAGAATCGTCTCAAAGTTCTTTAGCAATCTTTGCATTCCTCGTTATTCACATTTCGGTTAATCTCTCTTCAAGCTTCATCTTTGATTTTCTCTTTATAATATTCGATGAGTTTCAATATTAGAACTCGTTTGTTTATTCTTTATTCTGTTATATTCTTGCACTTTTTATGATAGTGTAAAATGAAAAAACAGAATATATATGTGACTGTTAAAAGTAAACAATATTTAAGATTCGTAAATGAGTAGAATAATTATTTCAGAAAAGAAATGGTTATAAGGAAAAAATAAATCTTAACCTGTTTTTAGCTCTGAGTATTAAATCGTAGTAACTATAGATAGTGTCTCTGAGATATTGATGACCCCACAACAGCCTCATTAATCCATTTCTTGTGTTTTTTTAGGCAGAAATGATTTTTATTTCCAACTCTTCTTCTACTACACCCACACCCGAGGTTTTATCTGGGAGAGAGAACTCAGGGAGGGAATTGACGTTGGTGGATAGCTCATCGCCAATTTCAGATATCAAATCCTCATATGAACATGACTGGTTTATTTTCACAGTTTTAGAAACTGACCTAAAAGCTTATACATCCTGCTTTGGAATACTCGAGGACATTTATCTCTGAGCCTTCGAGGCCAAAGACAGACCTATTAGTCCTCTTAAGGGTGGAATTGCCTTCAACGAGGAGCTATTCTACTTAGGGGCCAGATTACCGTTATAGGGTACTTTTTTAGGATTTTTGCCTTATTTAGGATAACACCCTACCAACTTAACTTGAACAGTTAGAAGACACTGTCAGGTCTCTTCGTACTGTAAAGTCAAATATCTAACTCACCACCCTTCATGAAAGAAATGGAACACTTGTTTGTGCGGATAAAAACCCTGGATGGTATTACCTCTAAGTAAGGCCTTGAAAACCTAACCCGATCAAAAGGAATCTAACTTGCAATAAGGATTGGAAGAATAAATAGTTTTTTATGGGTGGTAATTGAAACTTGGAACCTGATATTCCTGTTCTGAGAACTTTTGGTGAAGCTTTAGTGTGGGTGGGAGAAAGACAACTGAGCCTCTGTAGTCTTGAGATAATAAGGACAGCGAGGTCTCGGACAAACGATCAAAAAATCTTGCTTTCTGAATTGAACTTATTCGCCTCGGGTTTTGTTAAAAATGCCTCGAATAAGGAATTTATGAACCTTCAAAAAATGAATTGTGCCCAAAGTAATTATTCGTCTTCTCAATGTCATGCTATGACTCTTATATTTGTATACATGTTTTGTTGATAACTTTTCTTATCTGTTTTCTTTGCAAAAGCAATGGCCTCAAAAAAACTGTCACAAAATCCCCTTGTTACCTTGAACAAACTGGTGGGGAAGAAAAAATAATCCGAGACCTCTGCAAAGCCTCCCCTGGATAAAAAAGGAAAAATAAGTGACAATAGTAAGAGGTCTTATTCTGAGAAGATGGCAGGGTTCGAAGGTTCTCTTGGATACGGATATTGAGACCTGCCCCAAACCTCAGATTAAGGATAAGGGAAAGAGGGTAGTAAA
>JAVXUL010022028.1:0-11838 GCA_035590515.1 Trichilia minutiflora
TTTGTTTAAAATCAATCCAACACTTGTTCTATCTTTGCTATTGGGCTTCTTCTATTGGATATTGGCTTGAACATAACCCAATTGGACTCTTGACAAAAACACTCCCTGTGGATATGATACTTGGACTCATCGGACTATACTATAACAAGACTGCCTATACTTGGGTACAAAATCTAATTGAGATCATAAGGCTTTGTTTCCAATATTTTAAGACATTTCTTACGTTTTTGTAATTTATTTTATTATTGAAATAATTGAGTAATGTTAATAGGTAGATACTATTATAGATGTATTGTAAGAGACTCCCCCTTCAAAGGATCCCTCAGGTAGCCTGCCAGGCTCTCCGGGCCTGCCCACCTGGCCTAGGTAGCTAGCTAGCCTCTCCGGGCCTGCCCACTTGGTTAAGGTATTGTTCCCCTTTGGCCCAAAGCTTTGACCATTTGGGAGCTGCAGCCCCCTCCGCGAATCGAACCTAGGCACAAGAGCTTTTATTCCCCGTTGAGGTGGTTGATTGTTTTGATGTGATTAAGATTGAAATAGAGCTTGTGAAGTTAGGTTGTGTAATATCCCGTATCTCGATTCAGGGGTATTTTAATAAATAGAAATGAGTTAGGGGTATTTTAATAATTTAGGTGTAGTTATTATAGTAGTTTTAAAATTTGCACCCGTGAGTACCGTATGAAAGCTTGTAACATCTAGATGATCATGCCATAAACAGCGCTCAAATTGGATAAGTATTGAGAGAGTTATGATATTTTTCGACTAAATAAACAAAATCACGGTCCGATTTACAAAGTAGCACCCTGTCATCAATTTATTTTCTAAATATTTTGAGATCGATAAGATGATTATAATGTGTAGAGTCCAACATCGCAAACGACACTTAATTTGGATAAAGAATGACAGAGTTATAACGTTTTTGTGAAAAATTGGATAAAAAACGATCGAAAACGAATAGAAATGGAAATTAATTATGCGGAAGATTTTCGAAGAAGAGACTAAACATTTTGGTGATGAATTTCAATTGGAAAACAAAACCCATTATGGAGACAAATAGCGAAACAGAGGTTGGAATGCGAAACGAGATAATAAATGACTATTTTACCCCCGATTAGTAATTTTATCTCAAAATGATAAATTTGCCCCTGAGGTCTATATATACATGCCTTTAGTGTCACGCCCAACACATGAATCCCACACGTGACAACCACCACAGACCTTTAGGATATACTCAATCACTCAGAATACACCCTGTAGGCCTGTAAGGCATTACCAAAAATCTATTTAGGAAGCACTTCCAATATAAATCCATCCTAACACCCAAACTCCAAGTCAATAAAAGTAAGACCGCAAACACTTCAAATATTTCAGCGCGCATAAGTAAATAAAAGCAATCATCATATAAAATCCATGGAAATCCATTTATCCTAACAAGAAAGTTAATGTTCATTAAAAATCTGTTCCTCGTTCATAAAATACTCATAAACCAAAAGAAAAGTAAAATGACTACTAGTGGACTAAGGACTCTATCAAGTGAGTCGATCTGCCTATACCTGAGCCCTCAATTCGAAACAACCACCACCACTGGATCTCGATCTAGCGCTTACCCTGAAACTGAAAGGTGAGGGGGGTGAATATACGGGAATATACTCAGTGAGTGAACGTAATAAAACATAATCAAAAACTATATAATGAACATATACATATATTCAAATAAAGTTTCCAAAACTGTATTATAAAATCATTGGGCTATCTCCTTTAACGACAACCACCCTGGCCGTGGGTGTTCCAAGACCGTTAGTGAGTTTTGGATGCAAGAAAACATGCTATTTTTGAAAAAACAGATTTAAAATGCAATAATTATAAAATATGCACTTTTATCAAAAAAAGGCTGTCCAACGCTGACGTTTGCCTCGAGCCGTCACGGGGTGACATCCGTAACTAACTCAACGAGACTTATAGGTGGACGAATCTCAATATCATCACAACATAACAACATCCATATAATGGTCCACCTATGCAGTCTTCACTCACCTAGGTGACCTTGCTCCCAGGCCAACCCTAGGCTACCACTATACACTCACCTGAGGGTCCACATCTCAGTGAACACCTCCCCAGGCTATCACCCTGTAGCTACAGTAAACCGGCACACAAGGCTGTTATCACCAATGCATATGTATATATATCATAAAATCTTGGCCCATGGCCATATCATTGTCATAATACAAAATCAGGCCCAATGGCCGCCATGTCACATAGTAACAATAAATCTGGCCCACTGGCCATAACATCACATACAACACATATCGAAGTATCAAAACATTACCAAAATCTGTCGTAAAATCATATATAGGCACATTTTGCATTTAAAGAACATTTATATGAAAATATTTATAAATATTTGTGTGTCATTTCATTTGCAAAGGAAACAAGTATTGAAATCAAGAAATAAAATAAAATAAAGTCTACTCACTACGATCCCATGACTTATGGGTCCCATGCCTTTATCGGAACAGTAATCAAAGTTACTGTTCACGCATACTCAAAATTTTTAAAATTATATTTCTAGCTTCCTACGACTTCTACGACCTCTCTATGATCCAAATTATGCTTAAAATCTAAGATTTGAGCGATAAATCTACGAAATTAGATACAAAAACTCATACGAATAAAATTGCTCAAAATAACGAAATGAGCATACATACGAGTTAGAATCGAAGCTAGGAACCTCGTGGTGTGGTCGATTTGCTCTAATTTTGCCTCTAACACGAAAAGCCCAAAATTTAACTTCGAAACCCTAGCTCTCCAAACCCAAATGCTGCGCTCCTGACACCAAATTGATGCTCCCCACTTGTGAGACGCATGAAATGCAGCTCGTCTGCGAAGACAAATTGAGATTTTGATAAAAATCAACAAAATCTAGAGAGAGAAAATAAGAGAGACGTGAAGAGAAGAGGAAGGGAGGAAAAGAGAGAAGGAAACCCAAATTTTTGACCTTTGGACCCCTTTTTATAGAAAAAGGGTGAAATTATCATTTTTTTCTTAAGTTTTCTTAAGGAGGAAGCTTCTAGAAGAGGGCAAAAATGTCATTTTACGTCAATTAGATCGAACAAATCGAAGATCCGATCAACCGAACTACCCCTTCGATCGAACAAATAGTATTTCGATCGATCGAATCCCTTGGTGTAAATAGTACTCAGAGAGCTTACAAATTACTGATCGAACGAATTGATATTTGACCGAACGAATCATCGCTTCGGTCAAACGAATCTCTCATTCGGTCGAACGAAACTCAAGCCAAAGTTTCGATCGATCGAACCTACCAAAAATAGAAATTTTCACTTAAGTCCCTTCCGAAATCGAAAATTCACAAACGAGGTCCCAACGTACACTTACTTAAACCCTTTTTAATCAACATAAATGAAAAATACATCCAAAAACTAGGCGAATAAATTATCGATATACCCGATGAATACGAAAGCATGGACAGAAAATGAGGTGAAGTTATAAATATGCCCTTAAAATACAAACACGGGTGTCATAACCGGTATTCTGATAGGACTATAAGGATTGATGCCCAGCTAAACTCTGATCTGAGGCAAAGCATAATGATGACCTTACAGTAAAATGATGATATGTTCGCTTGGAGTCACTACAGGCACAACATCCCTAGCATATTGATCGTTGACAACAAAAAGCAATTTGATAACAAAGGATTAAAGGATTTCTGTAATAATTGGAACATAAATTTGAGACTCACTTCTCCAACTCACCTTAAAGTAAATGGATAAGTAGAGGTTGCCAACAAAATCGTCAAGAAACTATTAAAGAAAAAATTGAGAGAGTAAAAAGGGGCCTGGACAGAGGAGCTTTCGGAGGTCTTGTGGGCATCTAGGACGACATCCAAGGTTGCTACTGAGTAGACCTTTACTTCCTAGCTTATGGCTTCGAAGCAATGATCCCCGCTGAAATGGACATCCCGACCTTCCGCACCCTTCACTTTGATGAAGAAGGAAATCAACAAGTCATGCGTTTGAGCAAGACTTACGGGAGGAATCAAGAGACCAAGCCTTAATAAGGATGGCTACTCTCCAACAGAAAATATCACGAGCTTACAACAAAAGGGTCAAGCCTAGATCTTTTTGAGAAGGAGACATGGTACTCAGAAGAGTTATACTTAATATGCAAATAACGGCTGAGGGGTCTCTAGACGTTAACTGAGAAGGCCCCTATCGGGTAGTTCGCGCAGTCTGAGTAGAAACATACAAGTTAGCCCGACATGACGGTAGCGTCTTGAACAAAGCTTGAAACACGGAGATATTTAAGAAATACTACCCCTGAGGATGGCCTCCTTTTCATGACATATTACTTGTAACGCAATGCCATTCTATAATCTTTCTCTCGTTGTTTATAATAAAAATGGCATTTTGATATATAATATCTCCCCAAGTTTCTACGTCAATTGTATCATTATCCTCCTAGTGTCACGGTTGGGTTCTTAGCCCTAAAATTTTCTAGCACTAGTCAAGCTTTCTTCTAGTGTCTCGATTTTTTCATACACTAATCAAGCTTTCTCCTAGTGTCTCGATTGGCTGCTTAGCCCTAAAATTCTTGGGTTCTAGTCGAGCTTTCTCCTAGTGCCTTGATTTTTTTGGCACTAATTGAGCTTTCTCCTAGTGCCTTGATATTCCCTGGCACTAGTTGAGCTTTTTTCTAGTGTCTCAATTTTTTTGGGCACTAGTCGAGCTTTCTTCTAGTGTTTTAGTTTTCCCAAGCACTGGTTGAGATTTTTCTAGTGCCTCGGTTGGTTTCTTAACCCTAAAATCCTTAGATACTAGTCAAGCTTTCTCCTAGTACCTCGATTTTTTTGAGCATTAGTCGAGCTTTCTCCTAGTATCTCGATTTTTTTAAGCACTGGTCGAGATTTCTTCAGACACTAGTCAAGCTTTCTCTTAGTGCCTCGATTTTTATGGGGCATTAGTTGAGCTTTCTCCTAGTACCTCGGTTGGCTTCTTAATCCTAAAATTCCTGGACACTAATCGAGCTTTCTCTTAGTGCCTCAATTTTTTTCGTGCTCTAGTCAAGCTTCCTTCTAGTGTCTCGATTTTTTTTGGGCACTAGTCGAGCTTTTTTCTAGTACCTCGATTGGCTTCTTAGTCCTAAAATTTTCTGACACTAGTCGAGCTTTCTCCTAGTACCTTGGTTTTTTCAGGCACTAGTCGAGCTTTATCTTAGTGTCTCAGTTTTTCTCAAGCACTAGTCAATCTTTTTTCTGGTGCCTCAATTGGCTTCTTAGCCTTAAAATTTCTAGGTACTAGTCGAGGTTTCTCCTAGTACCTTGATTTTTCTTGACACTAGTCAAGCTTTCTTCTAGTGCCTCAATTTTTTCTAGCACTAGTAGAGCTTTCTCCTAGTGTCTCGGTATTCCTTGACACTAGTCAAGCTTTCTTTTAGTGCCTCGATTTTCTCGTGCTCTAATCGATCTTTCTCCTAGTGTCTTGATTTCTCCGGACACTAATCGAGCTTTCTGCTAGTGCCTCAGTTGGCTTCTTAACCTTAAAATTTTTGGACAGTAGTCGAGCTTTCTCCTAGTTTATCGGTATTCCCTGACACTAGTTGAGTTTGCTTTTAGTGCTTCGATTTTTTTGGGCATTAGTTGAGCTTTCTCCTAGTGTTTTGATTTTTTCAGGTACTAGTCGACCTTTCTCCTAGTGACTCGATTGCTTCTTACCCTTAAAATTTCCTAATATTAGTCGAGCTTTCTCCTAGTATCTCGGTTTTTTAACCACTAATCGAGCTTTCTCCTAGTACCTCGATTTTCTTGGGCACTAGTCGAGCTTTCTCCTAGTACTTCTTTGGGCGCAAGTCGAGCTTTCTCATAGTACCTCAATTTTTTCAGGCATTAGTCAAGGTTTTTTCTAGTGCCTCGATTGGTTTCTTAACCCTAAAATCTCCGAGCATTAGTTAAGCTTTCTTCTAGTGTCTCGATTTTTCTTGGCACTAGTCAAGTTTTCTTCTAATGTCTTAATTTTCTCGAGCACTTATTGAGCTTACTCCCAGTGCTTTGATTTTTTTAGGTATTAGTCAAGCTTTCTCCTAGTGTCTCGATTTTTTCTGGCACTAGTTGAGCTTTCTGTTACTCCCTCAGTTAACTTCTTAGTCCTAAAATCCTCGGATGCTAGTTGAGCTTTCTCCTAGTGCCTCGATTTTTCTAGGCACTAGTCAAGCTTTCTCTTATTACCTCAATTTTTTTCGGGCACTAGTAGAGCTTCCTCCTAGTGCCTCAGTTGGTTCCTTAGTCCTAAAATCCCCGTACACTAGTCAAGCTTTCTCTTAGTGCCTTGGTATTCCCTAGTACTAGTCGAGCTTTCTCTTAGTACCTCAATTAGCTTTTCAGTCCTAAAATTTTGTAACACTAGTCGAGCTTTATCCTAGTGCTCCGGTTGATTTCTCAGTCCCAAAACTCTCGTGCACTAGTCAAGCCCTCTCCTAGGAAGCCACTGGTGAAGACCTTACCCCCGAATTTGTTGAAGGCAAAGCCCTTAGCACCCGATGACTTGCTTAGCTAACTAGTTTACAATCAAGTAGCAGTCAGATATCGAAAGCAGTAAAAACTTGAAATCCGAAGGTAAGAGCATAAAGAAAAAATTTTGGCTTTCATTAATGATAAGTGAACAAACATTTCAGTTTACACTGTTTTAATCAGAAACAGTGATTCCACTGAACAGTCAAGACCCTCAAAAAAACCGCTAACAAAGAATAGCATGTATAAAAATACAGATATACAAGTGTGTCATAAGTATAATTGTCTATATATACATCAAGGATCCTTGAGAAGGAGATCTTCTTTCCCGCCTTCCTCGCTATAAGATACCTTGATCGGGGTCACTTACAAGAGGTATAGGGTCTCCCTCGTCATTTGTCTTTGAAACTGGGGTTTTTTGTTCCTCAGAACCCATAACATCTACCTCAAAAGGCCTGTATGTAATAAAAGCGTTGGGATGATCCTCGGTAATAGGTTTCTCTTCATTGACGATTTTGGCAGTTGTTTGGAAAGTAGTCTTGTCACGCCCTAACTCGTGGATCCTATACGTGACAACTGCCACAGATTCTTAATAAGCATTCCTTAGGTCTAGAATGCTTACTAAGAACCTGTAAGGCTAAAAATTTTAAACCAAACAAAAACACTTTCGATACCCTATTCCTAAAAACAAAACAAAACCAATAAACTATGAACAATATATGATGCTCCCAGTTGACTCAAATAACAGGTGTGAGTCGAGTATAGAGTTAATACCTGAAATTCCCATTTCTGATACTATCACCACCCTCCATGCTTCTATTATGCTACTTGCTTGTGAGTGGGGAAAAAATGTTAGCATACTAAAGTATACTCAGTGAGGGAACAATAATAATAATAAAACAATAAAATAAATTATAAGAATAATAATAATGAACACAATCATTATCGAGCAATAATTATTCAAAGAACAATAATGCCAAGAAAAGGCAAGGTTAAAATATCTTTTTCATTCTAAAACCGAATTTCTTAAACACTGAGGAAAACATTGGGCGAAGCTGACTCTTCAGTAATTACGCTGATCAAGCACAACACCGAGCCATCAGTGGATTTTATATACAAATAAAATATGTTGTTCAAAAATTATATTTTTAAATGCAGAAAAGAAAATAATGCATAGTTTAGTTAAAAAAGAAGTCCGTCACTGATGTTGGCTATCGAGTAGTCACGTGGTGATACTCGTCACTGTCCTCTACAAATGTACCGCTCTAAATAATCCACTATCTGGTACACACTCATCTAAGTGGACTCTTCGAGATCCATCCTTAGGCTACTTCACATCACTCACCTAGACGGCCTCTATCTAGGTCTGTCTTAGGCTACCACATTAGCACTCACCTAGATGACCTCTATCTAGGTCCGTCCTAGGCTACCATATCAGCACTCACCTGGGGTTCACATCCTAGTGAACTCTTTCCCAGGCTATCACCCTGTAACTACATCAAATTGGCCCTCGTGGTCGATATCACCTAACACAATCATAAAACATGACCCATTGGTCATATTATCATAAAACACAAATCCAAAACCTGCCTCTCAGGTCATAACATAAATCATAAAATCTATATCAAAATATAATATATGAAAAATAGGTTCAAACGCCATAAATCGTGCACAATACCAAAGCAGGGTCCACTGGCCAAACCACCATACTCAAATCACAATACATGGCCCAAAGGCCATCATTCACCTAAATCACGTATAAATCAACAAACCAACAAAACTAATTGGCTCTCCGACCACAAAACCAATAAACACATATATCAGGATCCATAATTATTTGTATTATACAAACATGTCTAAAACAAAAGCATTATTTATAAAGATTCGACATTTATTAAACGAATACATAAGTAAAGGCATCCAAAGCATTTAAAAGCAAGTAAAACATAAATAATCTACTCACAGGTTAGGGAGGGTATGCACTCTCTAGAGTTCCTCACTCAGGTTGTATTCTTGATCCTCACGATCGGCTTCTATATACATATATCCAAATCCCATCAATATTCATTTCTAAATTATTAACACGACTTGCAAGCATAGAATGTAATTACCCCAAATACTTCGAATTGGTTTATACCCAAAATCGAGTAAAACCCTCATTATATAATCAATTATCAAATCCTCTATGCCAATATCTTGCATTGGTGTTAAATTAACATGTATCAACCTGATTCTATAATTTACACATATGAACCCCACGGCTTCATCAGAATAGTAATTCAGATACAGTTCACTGTCATCCATATTATTTTGAAATTATATTTCTAACTTTTTAACAAGTTACTCAAGGTTTCTACATTCCAACGAACACCAGAAAACCCAAGTTCATGCATTACAACTAAAGAATCTAATATAAAGCATAGTAAAACCCATTCGAATGAAAATTGATAAAATATTAAATGAAATATACAGACAGGTTAAAAATGTTGCTACGAATCTCGTGATATGGTCGGTTTCCTTCAATTTGGCCCAAAATATTGAAAACCTCAAAATGAGCCCCGAAACCCTAATCTCTTACTCTCAATTTCTATGCTCCTTGTAACAGATCGAAGTTACCAACTCATTGTAGATGTGAAATGTGACAACATAATGGAAAGAAATCAAAAAATGGATAAAAAATGAGGGGGGGTGTATGGAGTAGAGAAGAAACGAGAGAGGAGGAGAAGGGGAGAAGAAGAAGAAAAACGGGGAAAAAGAGGGGTTAGCTCCTCTTTTTATAAAAGTGGGGGCAAAATTATCATTTTATCCTTGATTATTTAAGAAAAGAAGCTTTCAAAAGGGGTAAATCGATCTTTTTGTGCGATTTGATCAAACGAATCGACCAGTTCATTCGACCGAGGATTTTTCGAGCCTTTGTAAAATTCTAACTAAAATATTCATTCGAATGACTCACCTATTCATTCGATCGAATGATATTTCGTTCGAAAAAATCACGAATTGGTTCTATCATGAATTATCAAGCTTTCTGTAAGTCTAGTGCCTTCACTTTGATCGAACAAACCAAGCTTTCGTTCAGTCGAACCCATATTCGTTCTATCGAATGCTTCTCATTTTGAGTTCTCTCTGGCGATCAAGTTCCTGTTACATTTCGACATCCATTCTCATTCTATAATCAATCTACCTCTTTTAAAATCATATATTAACCCTCAAAATACTATCAATCTATACAGAACCCAGGCATATATATATAGAAAGATGAAAATACCCTTACTCAAAAATTCAGGGTCTCACAAGTCTTAAGAGGGACATCTTCTGCTAACAGTTGAGAGGTCCTCGAAACTTCATGGCCCAGCTCCTTAAATAACCAACGAAGGTCCGTCTCAGGATATTCCTAGAGGAAGAGCCGGCTGGTAAGGTTTACTTCGTCATTGAAATGTTCTTCAAGCCTTCTAGGGACCTTTGCACCTCTTTGAAATGTTTTTCAAGGGTGCGATGCTCTTTCGAAAGGCACTCATATTCGTCATTTATGCGATCAGCATCCTCCAACACTGTGGAAAGGCACCCATTCAGCCTAGTCTCTTCTACCTTCAGATACCAGTATAAGTTAGTCAGTTTATTATATTTGCCAGACAATTCCCGCCTTGTCTTTTCTAGTTACTCATTCTCGGTAGACAGGGTATGGACTCTGATTTCAACACTCAAAAGCTGGGAGATCAAGCTTGTCTCCTTCACACCCCACCGAGATTTTTCTTCCTCTAAGACAAAAATTCTGGCTATCAACTCTGATTTTTTCTTGGTTGCCTCCTCTTAAACCACAACAATCTTCTCCTGAGCTCTCCTTTCAAGCTTCTTCACTGTCCTGATGGATTGTTCCCTGAAATCGATTATGTTTTTTAGGTCGTTAATGAATAGATCCATCATGTAGGCATTATGCACAAAGAGAGACAAAGTCAGGGTTAATATCGTGCTCGAATTACTGTTATAAAGCTGCAAAGCTTAGAAATGATATAAATTTATCCTATACGTATACATGAGCATATAGTTGAGGGATTCT
This sequence comes from Trichilia minutiflora, assembly GCA_035590515.1. Lineage (NCBI taxonomy): Eukaryota > Viridiplantae > Streptophyta > Magnoliopsida > Sapindales > Meliaceae > Trichilia > Trichilia minutiflora. Next base: position 10,578 of record JAVXUL010022028.1, read on the forward strand.
TTGGGGGTCACGTTCACCATGGTTTTTCTTCTACCCGATAAAATTACCTCCAGAGTCGAATTCAACATTAGAAGAAGGTGACCAAACTCCTCCCTCTTCCCTTTTGGGATCTCTTTTAATAAGACCCCTTTCATGTCTTCGCCTTCCTTAGAGGGAAGGTTGACATCTTCTCTGTCCCTTGAGGGTAAATTCTCTTCTTGTTTTTTGACATCTTGATTTTTCTTTTAACCTGAGGCCTTATCCAGAGCTATAGGCCTCCTCAATTTTGATTGACCCTCTTGACCTGCCCAAGAGCTGTTGGAGTACCCGATCTCGGTGTCTAGGGAACTGATGCGCTCTCTTCATGGCCCGGACCCTTATCGTCTAACTACTGATCAAAGAAGGCAGAAGGCCATATTTCTTCTTCTCCTTGGCCTTATCATCATACTCCATCGGCCATTTCCCTTTGTCCTTGGCTGGGGGTGGGTCACCTCTCCGGGGAGGCCTATTTTGATCCACAACAGACTCTTTAATTAAGCTACCCTTTTTCTTCGGACATTTGTTCTTTTTATTTCCTTTTTTGAGAGCCTTTTTTGAGGCCTCTATTATAATGAGTCCCTTTCCTTTGTCATCAGAGGCCTTGGTCTATGGGTCAAAGGTTTTCACACCCTTGGATGCCCTTTTCGAGAGCAACCCCTTTAGAATGTTGACTGCTCTCTGCCTTTTACTTGCCAAGGACTCTTCAGTCCTGACAACTAAAAAAACGATGCAGTTAAAATTTGTCGGATGAATGAGAGCAAGACTTAAGAATTTAAGTAAAGGTACCTTTGTTCAGTCGAGCTCTTATTTATTGGTTTCTAATGGCCTAAAACATGCATAATTGAAGTTTTATTCCCTAAGAAAATAACCCTAAAACCATGCTTTCAAAAGAGAACCCAAGGGTGCAAAATGAACCTTTAAGTTGCTTACCTTACTAGCTATGGTTTTGATGAAGACCAAGCTCACAAGTATGAGCTCTCTACACTTTAAACCCTTCCTTAAATCACTCATATGGCAGCCAACATGAAGGAGGAAGAAGGAGACCCAAATTGCCATATTTTCCATTCATTTTTCATTTTAAATAAATCAATATTTATCCAAATAAAATGATAAAATAATGGCCAACTTATATGATACCTCCAAGCTCATTTTACATGGGTGAGCTCAAGTCAAAGTTGTAAATAAAATGTTTGACCAAGAAAAATTAATTAAAAATATATAACATTTATATATTAATATTAAT
>JAVXUL010022039.1:0-11838 GCA_035590515.1 Trichilia minutiflora
ACGTATCTTTTCTCAAGGTCTTTCATTCTTTCTCATTAAATATTTTATGTCAAGAGTCGTGTCACACAGCTATCCCTGAGCTTGCGACTCTTCGTACTTCAAAAAGATTTGAATACTTGGCTGTGAATGGGCCATGTGTAAGAACCCAGATTGTTGATACTCAACCATTCCTCAAGCCACAAAAGTATTGAAGGGGTTCGGGCACATGGCCATGCCTTGTCCTTTCAGATCGATAGTGAAGATCGATCTTTCCTCATTATAAGTACCCCCCTTCATCTGCTATCATTTTCACCTTTTTACCTTCTACGAAAGCTCTGACTCTGGTGCTCTCTCCCTTCTTTTTTACTTCTGCTTCTTGTTACTCTTAGTTCGATTTCTGCTTCTGCTTCCTTGTCCTCTGTTCCTCTCTTTGTATGCTTACAGGTGCTTGCGCTCGAGTCTTTCTTCGTGTGTTGCTGGTAGATTCACCATCTCAGCTGAAAAGGTAAAGGGCTTATGATCCTTTTTAGTTTACAAAAGTTGTTAGACTTTTACGTATCTCTAGGTTTTCCCGTGGTCAGAAAAATGGCAGATAAAAACAAACTCTCTGACGCCACCATTAGTGGCCTGGAAAAGGTTGGGGATCCTATCAGAATCCAAGAGTCAGGTGAAGAAAGAAGGAATGCCTTTGAGCAGGCTCGGGCCAGGGAGCCAAATGAAGCGGATTTGTTTGTCTCAATAGTGAATAAGGCGGACCTACTGGCCTACAGACAGGCCTTTGGTATTCTTGACAGCATGGAGCTGAGGATACTGTTTGGAAACGAGATCCCAAGCGACTTGACGCTAAGGAAAATAGCATTTAATGAAGAACATTTGCAACTGAAGGCCTTCCTTTCCCTTCAAAATTACTTCGTCAAGCTCTTTGAAACCTTTGGGATCCCTCTCTATCAGCTTACTCTAAACAGCTGACAGATCTCGAGCGGGTTGTATGTGCTGAGTTTCTTTAAGAAGAGTCCCGCCCTCACTCCTGATGAAGTATTACACTTGTATTCCCTCAAGAGGAATACTAGTCAGTACCCCGCGTGGTATTTTCTCTAGATACGTGACGAATTCCAGTCTAGAGTGAAGGGCACTCCTTCCTACGATAAGGACTGAAAAGATCATTAGTTTATCATCAACGAAGATTGTATTGAGCCTTCTCCCTACTTCCTTCCTCCCTCCTTTCAAAAGTTCAGTACGTATGCAATAAGCACTTTTGGTTTTTACTGGAAAGAGGGTTACACTGATACTGACAGGTTTTTTAATGTAGTTACAAGGAGGGATCGGGCAGATATCCCAGTAGGTGTCACGAACAAACTCTTGGGGCTTCTTATTATGGATGTGAAGTAGCTGCTGAGCGTAAACAGTCTGATAGCCTCAGGGTTGACATCCAAGGCGGTGTCCAGAAGTGAGCTCTCTAAACTGAAGGCTTAGATGAATAAAGGTAGGGCATCCTTAAATTACTCTTTCTGACTGGCTTTTTACCCTTTTAGTTTGGGGGCTTACCATGTTTTTTTGTGTGTAGAGGCGGGGATCGAAAGGACTCTCGTGGGTAGAAGGTTGTCCAGCGATGGCCTAAGAAGCAAGCTTACCAAGAGTTTTCAGGGTCGCTGACCCAAAGATAAAAGCTCCAGGTGATAAAGAAAAGAGGTTGACAAAGGGGGACCCCAAGAAGACTCTCAAAAATGAGAGAGGGAAGAAGACTTTTCGCCTTAAAGAGAAGGGCATTTCCTTCAAAGAGTCGAGGGAAGAGCCAGAGAAGCGTCCTCAAAAAGTTAACCCAGCTCTGGCTAAGGACAAGGGGAAAAGGCCCCTTGATGAAAGCCAGGCTGAGATGAGAAAGAAAAAGAGAGCAGACCTTCCTCCTTACCCGATTGATAGTCAATCAAAGAGGGTCCCAGACCATATGGAGGGCACAACAGTCCCCCAAATCTTGGGAAAAAATACATAGGAGGCCTCAGGTCAGGGTGGAGAATAGTAAACTCACCCAAAAGGGGTTTTGGGTAACCAATCATTGGGTTTCAAGGCTGGACAAGGGCGAGAAGACCCACCCCTATTTATAATAGAGAACCCGTTCCTGGCTACCAAGAAAAAAACTGAGGATATAGACGGGATTTTTGTGGAGGATTCACCTGAGAGGTAATCTCACCCAAGAAAGGCGAGGATATGACGACCGTTCCTCCGGAAAAGGCTCTCAACTGGTTGAGTGTCCTATCACACCAGGTGAGCCTTTTTCTTCCCTGAGTTTGATTCTGATAAAAAACACCCTGGTAGTTTTTCTTTCCTTTGAAAATACTAACCGTGTCTTTTCTTGGTCTAGAATTCCTATATGCTGGACCTCTTCATAGACGACTTCAGGAATGCCTTTGCTGTCAGGAAGCAGGCATTCGATACGGTAAAGAAGTTGGAGAATAAGGCCTAGGATATGATCGCGGCTACCCAGGAGAAGGATACCAGGGAAAGAGAGGAGTTGTCGTCTAGGATTTCTGCTCTGGAGGGGGAGAGGACTCAGTGGCTTAATGAGAAAGAAGACATGGAGAGAAAGTTATCAGCTGCTAAGACTCAATCCCAAACCCAAAAGGTCAAGAACGACCTCATCGGGCGGGCCAGGCGAAAGGTCACTGGTCAGTATAATAAGCTGAATGAGCTGTACCAGACCCTGAAGGAGGAGGATCGCCAAAAGGAGCAATATTCAATGGTCCTGTCAAACTTTGTGAGGGCGGATGAAAGGACGAACTTCCTGACAGAGGAGCTCCAAGTTCTAGGAGAGGCGCACAAGAAATTACAACAATCCTCCGAGGAGCAAAGGAAGAAATTAAAGGAGGTGCCAGCTCAACTCGCTGATCGGTATGACAAGGGAGTTGACAAGAGCGTTGACCTGACAAGCCTCTTTTTCTTCCAAGAGTCCCGAACTTGGATCTGGCCTGGTTATTCGACCAACTGGGCCACGACGACCTAAGAATCTCTAAGACCCTTCCTTCATATAGTGCCCTCGCGATCCAGGTAAACGACATAGCTGCCGATGAAGAAAGATTGAGAAATAAATATCGCTCTACCAACACAACAGAAGGTCTTTCTGAGATAGCCACCAGGGGTACTGAAACACTGGCCCCTATGATCTGTCAGCGAATCAAAAAGATGCTCCTTCTCCTTCCTGAGCCATGCATAACGAAGAGGCCTCTTCAGTAGATGAGAGAGAAGAAAATCCTTCTGCTCCTCGGGTTGATATACCGATGGAGAAATCAGATTGATGGTAGATAAAACCTCCCCCTGAGTACTTTAGGACTTAGAATATTTTTTGTAAAAATTTCTTTAATGTCCTGCTCTTTAGGACTGATTCTTTTGTATGTATAAGATATTTTAACATATACATGTACACTTCCATTCCTTTATCAATAGAAAGAAAGTTTGCTAATTTCGGTGTGTTATCCAAGCTAATTTTTCTTCTTTACTTAATCTGGTTTCTAAATAAACTTGAATCATGGCTGGAACATAAATCAATTAAGTGAGCATAGTTACTGACTATGCTTTGAGAGTGACCATAAACGTCTCGGGTTTAGAGGTACATTTGGAGAGCTTCAGAGCTTCACTTCACCCGAGACCCTATAAGCAATCTCGACTAGGACCAAGGATCTTTGGATGTCTTTATTTGAAAAGCTTTAAAGCTTAACTCCACCCGAGACCCTAAGACAAACTCCAACTAGGGTCAGGGGTTTTCAAATATCTTTATTTGGAGAGCTTCAAAGCTTGACTCCACCCGAAACCCTATGAGTAACTCCGACTAGGGTCAAGGGTCTTTAGGGGCTTAAAGTCATTCTGAATATTGGGAGATAACCTGACACGATCAAGATTTACCACGCCTTAACATGAAACAGATCTTTGATTCTCAGGATGTCCGATTTGGGTCAAGGATTTATGGGACCTAGGACGAACAGGATTTTTAATCCTGCTAGCGTTAAGGGATTTTAGGGTCTGTGGCCAACTTTAACACTAAGAGGGGACCTGACACTACTAGGGTTTATCATGCCTTAACACGAAACATGTCTTAAACTCTCAAAATGTCTGATTCAAGCCAACGATTTATGAGACCTGGAACGGATGGGATTTTCAATTCAATTAGTGTTAAAAATTTTTAGAACCTGTGGCCAACCTTAACACTACCAGGGTTTACTATGCCTTAATCACAAATCAGGTCTTAAACTCTTAAGATGCCTGACTTGGACTTAAAGATTTATGGGACCTAGGACGAATAGGATTTTTAATTCGGTTAATATTAAGGAATTTTAGGGCCCAAGCCAACCCAATACTAGGAGGAGATCTAACACGATCATGGTTTACTATGCCTTAATCACAAACCAGGTCTTAGACTCTCAGGATGCCTGATTCGAACTAAGAATTTATGGGATCTAAGACGGACAGGATTTTTAATTCGACTAGTGTTAAGGGATTTTAGGGCTCACAGTTAACCTTAACACTAGAAAGGGACCTAACACTACCAGGGTTTAGCATGCCTTAATCATAAACCAGGTCTTAAACTCTCAGAATGCCTGATTTAGACTAAGGATTTATAAGACCTGGGATGGATAGAATTTTCAATTCGACTAGTGTTAAGGGATTTTAGGGCCCACAGCCAACCTTAACACTAGAAAAAGAATATTAAAACAATAAAGACTCTGGGAGATACTAAGAAAGATTTAAATATTTTGTTTTATTCACACAAAAGAAAATACAAATGTACAAGTATGCCAACCTAAGGAGAGGCTCTCTCAAGGGCAATACTCTTTTTGCATCCCTGAATTTTAGACCTTGTTTAGAACATTGCCATTGGGTTAGACCAGCTGGTACATTCAGGGTTTGAATGCCCAAACCACTTAGTGAGGGCCTTTCCAGCTAGTGCTCAGGGAGCCTTCAGAGACTACTCGAAAATCCTCCTAAGATGACCATGATACAGTCTAGTCCTCAATCATCTTCATCTTTCCGATGCTGAATGACTCCCAAGGGAGTATGTGGAGAATCCATAACATAGTTAGTGAGGTAATTATTTTTTAATTAATACCCTCGATCTGATTTTGCAGATCCTCATATTGTGTGGCCGTCCTCTTTGTGGAATTCACGAAATCGCCTCTTATTTTTCTTGGGCACTTTTACCTACATACTTTGAGGGTATGGTGCCAAGAGTCCCCCATTCATAGTCTGCTCATAAATTTCTAACTGGGAAACGTTTAGGGGCATGAATTTCTGAACAGCTATCTCTCTTATTCTCCCGAGAGAATTTCTTACTGGAGGGAGTCTTGGGGTCTTTTTTTCTTGCGTGGCTTGAAAAAATAATTTTCCTGATTTCTTTCAGTTTCGCCTACGTTCCTCCAATCATACTTGGGGTTCTAGTAATGATTTTCTTTACTTTTTTGTCGATCGTCTTGTGGAGGTTTTTTCTTATTTGAGCCCGCTCAAGTCTCTTTCTTTAGCCCTAAGAGCATTTCTCCCTCTATTTTAATTTCATTGAATAGCTAGTTTTGGGTCACCTCATGTGTGTTTACTGTACGTCGATGGATAGTGTACTAGGTCTCTCTACCTAAAGGCCTATTTTCAATCCTTCTAATGCTAAAGGGTGGTAGTAGGCAGCCATTTCTATTATCTTTTCATGATATCTCCTAACAAAGTCTTCCAATATCTCTGTAGGGCCCTGGTGCATGATTAGTATAGTGCTCAGGTTTCAGCTGGTGACCACCATTCCCTTAAACTCATTTTTGAAGATGGTCGCCAATTGATTGAAGCTGCGGATGCTAAGGCTCTTGTATCAGTACCTGGCTGATCCTTCCAGAGTCAGGGGGAAAGGTCAGCACATTTGTAGTTCCGTTAAGCCCTGAATTAGCATCATCTTCCTGAACGTGCAAAGAGGGATCAGTCTTCCCAAAGTAAGCAGTTAGCTAGAAAATCTTGAATTTTTTGGGAAAGCGTAATACTAAAATTTTCTTCGAGAAAAGGGATATGAAAGAGGAGGCAGGGACTTCCTGAGTCCTTAGGTTCTCTCCCCGAGTAGGTTTACTCTGTGCTTCCATTTTCTGAAACATATTTCTCACGCATTCCTCCATCTTTCTCCTATCATAGCTGCTGCAGCTTCTTTTTCTTAGGCATATTTCTCATTGAGGTAAAATCTCATGTTAGTGGGGGCTGAGTTGGACTCCACTCGCAATTTACTCATCTCTTTGCGATGTTTGTCGACGTCATTTCTCCTCTGCTCTCGCTCTTTATAAATTTTAAAGGGAGTGTTGGCCTCCTGAGGTGCTCGAGGTTCATTCACTAACCTCTCTGTTGCTTTTGCTTTTCCCTTTCCAAGGCTGTTAGCCTGGGTTTGGATGCGTAACCATACATTTCCTAGGACCTCTGAATTCTCTCTGCACGACAACTTTGAGGAGTCTGACTTTTTGGCTCCCCAGAGGGGAATGGCATTCTTTCCTCTCCTGGGGTGATTGATTCGCTGGCCAACTATTGTCTGACCTCCAGGAGCTCCCTTTCTAATACTTCGACTTTACTGGCCAGGAGTCTATCAACATGTTCACTCACAGGCCAAGGTCCTTCATGCGTGAGTGGGGGCTTCTCCCCTCCTTAGACGATGCTTTCACTAAGGCTAAAACCTTTATTTTCTTGTATTCGTTCTGTCATCTGACATCATCAAGGCATCGAGACCACTTGCTCTCTTTTCTTCCCTCACCAAGTGATACTTCAATGGCTTCTTATTAGTTTCCCACAGACGACTCCAGCTATTGAGGTGTGAATATGAATATGACTGTTGCATCACCAGATCCTCGTCGAAGAGAGTTGATGGTCGGATCCTTTCTTGCAGAGCCTCACTTCGAAGCCCCTGAAAGACAATAACATACTAGAAGTCACGTCAAGAGGGGTTCTCGATGAAAAAACTCTGATACCTAAGTTAGATATAGAGAGGAAAAATCTGATAAATTTCGATAAGTAAATCAAAATAAAATGTGAGAAACGAAGTCCCTTTACCAAGCGTGAAGTGGGAAGAAGCCGAAAGAAAAATGCCACGATGAGGTCTAATAAGAATGCCAAAATCCAAAGATCTAAATCCCCTTCTTCATTGGAGAACCCCCTTTTTATAATGCCTTGATAATGGTGATTAGACATCAGAGAATAGGAATGATGGGACTTTAGTGTCTTTGGGCAATGTGTAACCGCATTTCATTAATGTTTCAGCTGTCATTTTTTTAAATCCCAGGTATGCTACTGTCACATTATCTGAAAATAGACAGAGGATGGGACAAGCAGCTCCTAGGATAAGGTGTCTACTCCTATCATAGGGCCTGCTATATTAGCGATCATTTTTATTTTTAATAGCGTGGGTGCGTGACTAGGAGTCCTCTGGTCGGGGCCGCTTACATGCTAGTGAGGAGGAGATATTCGCCCTAAGAGGTTGTTGTGGTTGTAAGGCTGATCCTGCACTTTCTGAGGGATAAATGGATCCATCCTTGGGCGACTCATACTTCTTGAAGACTTCGACTGCTACCTACCTAAAGGCTCCAATCGATGGATACTTAGAAACTATGGCGCATCTCTGAGTTCTGAGAGTAACCCATCTGAAGATCGTCGGATGCCTCCTGAGGGGGGGGCGTATTCATCCGATAGGTGGACTCCCTGGAACCAGAGGTCGGATTCACTTGAGAGGCTGAAATACCTAAAATGAAAGTGTCACGTTTGTTTCTGACGAGATCCCACATGTCACTCGTATATTTTTTTTCCAACATAATAAAATACAAAATGAAAGATACAAATGGGTTAGGAATAATACATTTACCTCGTAGTATCGTTGGATACTTCTATTTCACCTAGAACTCGAAAACCCCAAATTTGAACTTGAAACCCTAGCTCTTCCTTGTGATTTCTATACCTTTTTTGATAAATTAAAGCAGGTAGAATGTGTAGAATGTACAATGTAGTAGGAAATCAGAGAGGAAATGAAGAAATTATGAAAATGGTGTGGTAGGTTGTGGAGAGCAGAGAATAAACCATGAGAGAAAAGAGAGAGGGGGAAGAAAATGAAGGGAACGATGGGGAAGAGGGGGTTTAACCCTTTATTTATAATAGAAGGATAAAATTATCATTTTGTTCTTGAGAAATGTAAAGGAGAAAATGTTAGATGAGGGTAAAACAGTCATTTTCTAAAGATTTTTATCCGTTTGATCGAATGAATCAATAGGTTCGTTGGAACGAATCCTTTGACACCTCAAAAAATCAGCGGGCTTCTATATTATCGTTTAATGAATTCCCAACTCGTTTGAACGAATCGATCAATTCGATCGAACGAATCCAACACTAAAATTTTTTTAAAGAATCTTCGAAATATCGATCGAACGAAACACCCTATTTGTTCAACCAAATCAACTGAAATTATAAATTTTCACTTAATTCCTCTCCCTTAAATTAGAAAATATCATTGGGATATAAAATAATGTTGAGGTCCCTGTATTTATGATTTTAAAACTCTATCTTAACCAAATTAAATCCTCAAAATAATTATAAAGTCACAATATCATGTCAATTATTTACAAGATGGGCATAATTATAGGCATAAGAAAAATGAAAAATTATCCTATTGCCTTGAGACTTAGACACGAGGCTCACAAGACAAGTATAGGAGGATAAAATTGATTGGCGTGTAACACTAAGATTGTCCACCTACGATTGTGTCAAGGATAATCACGGATGCTATCACATGATTACTCGAGACCAACACCAGTGGTAAACTAATTTTCAAATTCAAATGTAATATTTTATTTATACTATCTCAAATTATTTATTTTATAAAATCTCATTATTTTTAAATTGTATGAAACACCCACCGACAATCTTTGAGTTACTCAGGGTCAGAGTAATTATCAGAAAAGATAGTCAACCAAATAATTTTATAATAGACCATGTTTTCAAAATAAATTAAATATTTTAATTCAAATTTTTTTAAAGGTTTTTATATCATTATATTATATTAATAAGATAATTTATTTTGAGAATTTTTATTTAAAGAATTATTATTTATTTTATAACTTATTTCACTCACAGAATATATTCCTGTATACTCACCCTATTCACTTTTTAGCTTCAAGTAAATCGAATTAGTTGCACTTTTCGGATAGTGGTAATTATATAAGGACTTGTGGTTTCAGGTATACCGTATACTCGACTCACATAATGTTTTTAGTTAAATTTGTTGGGTTGTATTTAAAATTTCAATTTTATACTTTGCTTATAACAAGATAATTTATGTCAGTTTTGAAATTAAAGTTATAGAATATGTAAAAGTTTTATAATAATCAATGATTTTTTAATTAACAAATATTTTGTTAATTATGATGTATTAATTTTATTATGAATTTATGTTTGGTTTAAATTTGAGATAAAATATTACAAGTCTATGTGGTTGGATTTGAATTAATGTTAGATTATACTATAAATTTGGAATAAAAGAGTTTGATTATTTGGAGAACATTTGGGAGTAATTTTGACTTATTGTCAGATACCGAAAAGCTTTATAAACTCTCAATATATATTCAAGGGTTTAGTATACATATTGAAAATTTGTGATAGTTGTCATATATAGGATCCACAAGCCAGGACGTAAAAGAGAATGAATAAAAAATATATTTTATAATAATAATAATAATAAAAAGAAGAAGAATTATTTTAATAAGAACATTTTGCTTAAAAAATAAATATTACAACAATAACTATAAATTTATTATATCAATTATACTATAGGAAATTAATAATTACAAATTAAATTTTGAAATAACTTTTCAATTTTATGGTTTAATTTAATATTATGTTACATAAAAATATTATATAAATGATAAAAATTTAGAAAAATAATGACTAAATAATTTTATAATTTATTATATTAATAAGTTAAAATAAAATTTATGATAAAATTTATGAAAAAGAATTATATAGAAAGTTAAACACATTCAGTGGGTTTTAAATCACGCGCCCTTTAAAAACAATTTTTAAATATTATAAAATAATAATAATAATAATAATAATAAACTCAACCATATTCAAAGATAGAGGTGGCAAATGGGCCGGGCCGGCCCATAAAAATAAGGCTCTCACAGGCTAACGTGTCAGACTGTGCTGGGCCCGATAAAAGAATTAAAGACCCGGTATGGCACATGAAGCACGGCCCAAAAGGGCCGTGCTGTGCCGTGCCAACAGGTCTTACCGTGCCGGGCCCACAGACCAAAATATTAATTTAATAATATTTTATTATTATTTTAATAATATTTTTTATTATTTTAATAATCAGGCTGGGCTTGGTACGGCCTATCACGGGCTCGTGCCGGGCCAGACCCTCCACAGGCTCGTGCCAGCCCGACCCGCGGGTGTAATCCCACGGCACGGCCCTTTTAACGGGCCGAACCGTGCCAGGCTTTTACTGTTCATGGCCGGGCCATTTGCCATCTCTATTCTAAAATGCGCTCAAATTTTCAATTCAAGATTTCTTTTTACTATTCAAAATATTTTATCAATTGTATCAACAACTAATCAATATTTAAATTATTTTTAAAATACAAATAATATTAAAAATATAAATTATTATTATTTTGTAACATTTTAAAAAAATTTATCGGTTGAACTAACTATTACTCTATATTTAAACAATATTTAATATAAGTAATAATATTAAAGATACAAATTTGTGCATAAATTAATGTAATAAATTTATATAATCATCATAAGTCTTGTATACTTTTATTTTTTATTCTAATAAATTTTCTTTAGTCTGAGTTATAAACGTAAGACTACTCTAATATAAAATTATTTTAATATTTAACCCACAAGTAAATAAATAGATAATAAAATTGTTTGGTTAAAAATCATGATGACACGTAGAAGTCTCTCAGGTATTCTCAGGTATACATTTGTTATCCTGATCCCTGCAATAGTGTCACCTAATTACATGCTCTTCTGGGACCCTTGACCACCCACCACCCCAGCTCCCTAACTCATGTCCCTCAGGAACCTGACCGTTCACCATAGACCTCCCAGGGGTCCTGGTTCACGCCCCTCGGCTCTCTGGTTATCTATCACCCAGGTTCCCCGGTCATTGGCTCCCGAGAAGACCTGACTCATCATCAACCCTTGAAGATCATAAAAAATGAAAATGATTAATGATCAAGGATCCTACAATGAGAGGCGCCACCCTGATAAATTTCAGATATCTGTCCTATCTCCCGTCGCATCTCAGAAGGTTTGACAACATCAGGTTTGATGGATGTCATGTCTCTTAAATAAAAAGCGACTGGCATACTATCCCAAAGCAGAGCATCCCATTATTCCCATTTTTTAATGCCAAATCACTTCACTCACATCCCAAGAGCCCTATATAAGGAGGCAAAATTAACAAACAAAGGGTTTGAATTCATTTTCTCCTACTCTAACTTCCTTACTTAAGCATTCTGTTCCTTTCTTTTTGTTGGAATTAGTTGCTCCATCTTTCACTTTTTCGCTGACTTAAGCATTAGAGTTTTGCTGTCAAGAACCTCACCCGACATAACTCTAGCATGTTACCGTCTTGCAGGGACTTAGAGGTGAAGCTCTGCAAGCGAGGATCCAACCAACCACTCTTTTTAGCGTGGATCCGTCGACGTAACAGCCACGTTCATATTCACACCTCAACAACTAGCACCGTCTGTGGGAAACTAACAAAAAGCCACTTACAGAGTCATTCAGTGAGAAAGAAGGAAGTGAGAGAAACCCAAAAAGTTTCGTGATACTTTGAGTTTTGGAAAAATGACATAATAGAGGAAT
>JAVXUL010022050.1:0-11837 GCA_035590515.1 Trichilia minutiflora
GATATGTAATAATAGAATAAAATATATTAATATAAAATATCATGATACATAATAAATAAATATCCAAAATCATTATTAGATCTTAGGGCATATACCAACAGAATGAATGTAATATACACTGTTATGATGAATTCATATTTATGAGATCGTTTATTAGTAACTATGAGATTTTACAAGAAAACCTATAGTATTATAAATCATTTTTCATGCATGTATATTATGTTAAACACTTTAGCTAAGCCAAAACCATTAGGGTTTATGGAAATTTCACTTAAATGAGCTTCTCCTTCAAGCTTAAAGTCTTCCCTTAAGCTTCTAAGTGTGTCCACACTCTAGCTTGATAATGAAGATGATGGTGAATGATGTTGGAGACTTTAAGTGCTTGCAAAATAATTTTGCAAAGCTTAGCAACTTGATCAATATATCGATATAGATATTACCATAGATACTAGTATAAGAAGAGAGAATATGAAATGAAACACTTTGCCTCTTTTGTTCTCTTCTTTCCCTTTCTTTTTACCTTGTAAAAACAATTTTTACTCTTTGTTTCTCAAATGGCCAAATGGTTTCTTTTGCTTCTTTTTCTTTTCTTTTGTTTATTAGTTTGTAAAAATGACAACATTCATCTCATCTCTCTTGCTTCCATCGTATATATATATAATACCTAGTCAAAAGGAATTTAGGAATTTTGAAACCATTTCTTTTAATGCCATATAGTTGGCAAGCATTTAAAAACCAAAGCAAATGAACCAATAAAGCAATGACAAATGGAAAGCATTAACATTAGTTACTAATAAAACAAGAACAAGTGTTCAAATGTAATTGGTGGAAGTTAATTAATTATCCAAAATAATAATATATTATTATTATCAATAATAATAATATAATTAAATAAATATATATATATCACATTTGACCAAGTCAACTATCTATATATATTAAATAATCCATTTATTATTAATTATTATAATTAATAATTATAAAATTTTCTTAGTCATTGGATCATAAACAAGGATTAGATGTGATGATGATATTTGATAAACAACCATTGTGCCATGTGTAATTCAAGTATCTATTTAAATAAAATAACAATTATTTAATATTTAATAAATAAATAATTTATTTATCAATAAGTGGATACCATATTTAAGTAATTAATAAATAAATAATTTTATTTATTAATTGATATATCAAAATATATTTTTTCAAGTCTTTAATAATACTATTATATTTTCTAAACCAATAGATCTTAGCGCGCGTTATTACCAGAAAATTTTATTCTTTACACTAAAAAATAAAATTACTTATCGATCAACTTATCAAAATAATATAATTTTCATCAATATAAAATATCATGAGTCAATATGAACTTATTCGTATCACTTCTGTATAACCTATTTTATCCGAAGTTCTTAATGATCATGAGTGACCTCTAGCAAGATATCATGACCCCTAGAACACAGAAAATACAATTCGAATAAACTCATATAGTCGTACTTACACATAATAGAATCCTTCGACTATCGACTTCTGATCAAGTATAGGTCATGGTATAGTCAAACCCTTAACTTGATTATAGGATCAGAACCTCAATCATAAACGGGATCTACGTATCCAAAACTCATTTTTAGAATTCATGTACTCTGGCCAGAGATTCAATCCCCGTAGATGATAATTTTGCCTAGGATCTCAAACTCAAATACCTGAGCCAGCATATTCCATCTTGACCATCACTTGTTCTCATATAATAAAAACACATTGCTATCAAACTTCTTTCATTAGGTGTGGTTACCCAAATGTAATATATACAAGTGAACGATATATCTCACTGTAGACTACAACCGTGATATCTTAGGTCTAAGGACTAATGGTATACTAGTATGACTGTGCGATAAATCATTGACTGTAGATATTTACCCATGTGATTCATCATGTTGGTCACATTCTCAAACATGGTACTCATGTTTATACTCTTATGACATGAGACTCGTCACTCAACTATTAGTATCCAATACTAATCTTTGACAGCAATAAAAACATACCAGTCATGTAATGTCATTGTCCCTTATGACACTACCTTAATCAGGAACAAATTTTAGAATGTATTTAAATCAAAAATTTTGTTCTCATATTTATAACTCCTTTGAGATAGAATCTCGACACATAATACAATCAGGGACATTCTTACATCAATTAAAAGAAAGATATAAATCAGCAATTGAATATAATGCAAGATAGAATAATGCCATTTTATTAATCATAAACAATTTATAATTAATTACATAAGGTATATACATAGAAAAATATAACCCTGAACCATATGACACGATTAGTTCTATGACATATCTTTAATAAGGTGATCTCTCCCGATCCAAGATGCTCGAGATGATTGCTCCTGACCAGAGACAATCCTATTTGATCCCGAGGTGTTATCCAACTACAAGGTTCATCTAGCTGGGTCTCATTTAGCCAAGGTTCATCCTTAGATAGTCTCATCCACCTCATCTGGAGAAGTACCATCCTAAGAAAGTTTTTCTAACAATCCCTATTTCTAATCAATCTTAGTATGAATACTAATCATATATTGATAATCTAGTAGCCATTATGAAGGCTTAGTGTTATTTGCATATTTTTCATCAATTCGTTATTGTTTTTTACTACTGTGCCACTGTTTTTTCACTACTATACCGCCTTATTCTTGGTTATCTCTTCACTGTAAATCGATAATACTGAGCTTATTCACTCGATGTTAAACTTATTTGTTCAATGATACTGAGCTCTTTTGCTCGATGATTTCGAGCTCTTTCACTTGATGCCGAGCTCATTCACTCGATGATTCTGAACCCTCTCGCTCGATGATTCTGAGCTCTTTAGCTCGATGCCAAGCCTATTCTTTCAATGATTTCGAGCTCTTTCGCTCGATGTCTAGCTTATTCGCTCGATGATTTTGAGCTCTATCGCATGATGATTTCGTTCTCTCTCGTTCGATATCGAGCTTCTTCGCTCGATGATTCCAAGCTCTCACGCTCGATGCTGAGCCCTTTCACTCGATGATACAGAGTGAACCCTGACCCACGTTAGGCATTTATAAGTCCTAGCCTACATCAGGCATCTTTACAGAGTGAGTCCTGGCCCATATTAGGTATTTATAAGCCCTAGCCTGCGTTAGGCATCTTTATAGAGTGAGCCCTGACCCACGTTAGGTATTTATAAGCCCTAGCCTATGTCAGACATATTTATAGAGTGAGCCCTGGCCCATGTTAGGCATTTGTAAGCCCTAGCCTGTGTCAGGCATCTTTACAGAGCGAGCCCTAGCCTATGTTATGCATTTGTAAGCCCTAGCCTGCGTCAGGCATCATGCTGAGCTCTTTCGGTCGATGATTTCGCGCTCTCTCGTTCAATGTCGAGCTTATTCGCTCAATGATTCTGAGTTATCTCGCTCAAATATTGAGCTCTTTCACTTGATGATTCCAAGCTCTCTCATTAGATGATATTGAGCTTACTCGCTCGATGCCAAGCTTATTCACTGATTGATTCCAAGCTCTCTCACTCGATGCTGAGCTCTTCTAGTCCATGATACCGAGCTTATTCGCTCGATACTGAGTTTATGCACTTGATGATACTGAGCTCTCCCACTCCATGATACAGAGTATAGTCGCTCGATGTTGAGCTTACGCCACTTACTTCATGATACCAAACTTACGAGTATGATGATTTCGAGCTCACCCACTCTGTGATACCGAGCTTATTCGCTCGATGATTCTGAGCTTTGAAGGAGGTGAAACTACTTTCTACTCTAAATTCGAGGCTATGACCATCGTATGGACGTATGGAAAAGCCCTGAAAGATTACCAACTAGTTATATGAAAATTTAAAATTTTTAAATACTTTTAAATCAAAAACACACACATATATATATATATATATATATAAACAAAGGGTATCGACATACCTCTCAGTTCTATATCTGAAAAGCTAAGCTGTCTCTAACCGCCTTCAAGCAGATCTACACGTCGGTTCATTGACAATGATTTCGATTATGTGTTTGGGAGACTTGAGCAAGCTAATAAATTTTCATAAGCTTATTTCAAATTTTTACAATCTAGAAAATCTCTCTTTGCTCATATATGAGTTAAGAAAATCATGAAAACAATTTTCGTTCTTTTCTTTTTCTTTCTTTTCTTCTCATGATTTTGGTCTAACCAAATTCATCTCTTACCCGTCCGAAAAACAGCAAGAGGAGGAAGAAGAAGAAGAAAATTATTCACCCACCTTCATTTCTCATTTCACCTCCATGTCTCCCTCTCATTCTTATCCTCTTTTCTCTTCTTTTTCTTTCAAGGAAAAGTGGCAAGCAATGGATGATGGATTTCAAAAATCCATCCAATATCATTTAATCTTTATTAAATAATATACATTGTCATTAATGACATTAATGACAAAGAGAGAGAGAGTCTGAGAGATAAATATCTATATATATATATATATATATATATTATTATAATTAATAATAATTAAAAATTAAATGTTTGACTTTCAAACATTTAATATAATATATATATATATATATATATCAAAATATCTTTTTGCGTCTCTTAATTATTTGTAAATCATATTTATGATATTATATAAAACCATCAGAACATTTTTCGAATTGACGGGTGTTAGCCATGATGTCTCAGGTCAAAGGATTAGTGGTATACTAGTACGGCTGTATGATAAATCATTAACTACGGATAATTGCTCATGTGATTCATCACATTTGATCACGTTCAGTAATATGTTCTCAAACATATTACCTATGTTTATGCTCTTGTGATATGAGACTCATCAGCCAACTATTAGCATTGAATACTAATCATTGGCAATAATAAAATATATCGATCATGTAATGTCATTGTCCCCAATGACATTATCTCAATCGGGAACTCATTCGAATGTATTTAAATCATAGACTCTGTCCTCATATCTGCAACATATTGTAGATAGAGCCTTGACACATAATACATCATAGGATATCATTTTGCATCATTACACTAATTAATGAGTCGCAACTGAGGAAATACAAAATGATAAGAATTTGCCATTTGTAATTAATCATAACTAATTTATAATTAATCACTAAGATATATTTACCATGGATAATATCCCTGACCCATGTAACACGATTGGGTCTAGGGCATATCTCCAATATGAGTTGCAAATGTGATTTTGACAAAAGGCCTATTAGAACCCGGATCTATTAATACATACGCAGGTTGGTTGAAAATTATAACCATAGCAGTCATCACATCAGGTCTAGCTTGTGCCTGTTCTTGATCCAAAGCAAACACTCTGGTCTGGACTCTATCTTGTGTTCTCTAAGCGCCACAGAGAGCTGTAGATGAACTACCTATCTCTGATCTTCTACTAGCAAAAGCTATAGCTTGCTCAATTGGTGGCAGCTGTTGCGGTGTAAGATACTAGTTTGTTAACCACCCTTCTCTTTTCTACATAATTTAGGATAAAACTTCTTCACATGTCCTGCTTCTCCACAATGATAACATACTGACTGTTGACAAGAACCAGAGTGATATTATCTGTAGTTATTACACCGATCCATTCTTTGTCCCTGCCTCAAACCTTAAGTTATCCTTGAGTTGAAAACCCAAATCTCAAAGGTTTCTAACCTTGAGGAGAAAACGGAGGGTTACTTGTAGGACTAGTAGCAGAAGCGTTGCTAGATAAACCACTACTACCTCTCTTCTTAGTTGGGAAACCAATATGTTTACTTAAATCTTTCCTCTTCTGGAACTAGCTCCGCAATCTTCTTTATCCCACTAATTTCTCAGCACGAAGTGTCATATGGATCATTTTCTTATATCCCTAATTCCTGACAACGACATCTTTTCACGCATCTTGAAATTTAAACCCTCCTCAAACTTGGTGCAAAAACTATCTTCATTAGTAAATTCTGGTTCAAATTCAACTAACTCTCTTAATTGGATCTCATACTCTATCACTGTTTTACCTATTTGTTTCAGTCGAAGAAACTCCTACTTCTTATGATTATAATAAAATAGGTTAAGGTATTGGTCTTAAAATTCTTGTATAAAGTTATCCCAGGTTAGTTATGCCGAAGCTCTTGCTTATATATTCGTCCACCAAGTGGTTGCAATACCTTCTAATAATCGGACAACCACTTTTAACTTATACTTATCTTTAAGTTCCATGTTATTTAGAACCTCTTCCAATTTCTTAAACCATCGATTAGCTAAATTTGCATCCATGGTACCTCCAAATAGAATTCTCCCTAATTATCGAACTTCTTTAATCAATTTGGATAATTTTTGGGCTGACCCGAATGCTTCTATAGTTACGGGTACTGTAGTAGACGATGGATAAGGATACGGGTAAGGATATTGCATCGTACCTGATTGACCCTGTGTCTAAATGAATCTTTAGGCATTCTAATAACCCATAAAGATAGCCCATGCCTCGGGAGTCATAGGTGAAAGCACCCTTGTGCCTGGTTGTTGGTATTATGGTAGAGGGTACATGATGTTCCTCTGGTTCAGGTTGAGGCACATACGAAGTAGCCACATCTTCAGTGTTGGGCACAGTTTCTCTTCATAGTCTACCTTGATGTCACCTAGCTCTCGAAGATATTTTTACTATAAAAACAGTACAGGGTTTAATCATACGCATTTAACATGGTGGTAATACTTCTGATGACTCGACTTACTTAGCCTACTGGTAACAGCTTCAATATCCACATATAATTCATAAATATCACAATAATAATTTCATCAATCAAAATTGAATCATAACATAAAGAACAATAGAAATATATATCCATTCAACATCAGCCTCCAGCTGTAGTTTACACAAATATCTTTCATTCAAACCATGTACATGTGTACATAAACAAACAAACAAATTTATATAAAACAAAAGTATTAAACATAAAAGTTTAATATTTATAAAACATTTGCATATAATTAAAACTATCAAAGATTGTATTAATATAATAAAAATAGAAAGAGTCCACTCACTGTTAAGGAGGGTATACACTCCCTAATTTTTCTAATTCTTTGGCACCTCACATGAAATCCTCGCTTGTGTATCGTCGCTTAAACACATAAATCAAAAGTTATATCAATACACATTTCTAAACTACGAATGAGACTCATATGTGTGTAATACATTTTAATCAGTTTTCTAAAGTTGGTTTATAAGCGTAATCGGATAAAACCCTTGCTATTCTTCTGGTTATCCAATCTCTATCATTATGAACCCACATTTGAGCTAAACTAACACATTTCAACTCAATTTCATGATTTTAATGAGTGAATCCCACTTTCTCGTCAGAATAGTAACCCAGTACTATTTTATTTCTCCTACATTATTCTAAATTTGTGTTTTTAGCTATCTAATGATTTACACAATCTCTTTACAACCTAATTGATGCGTAATAACCTAAAATCATAGATAAAGTTAGCAAAAATCCCACGAATGAACAGTAAAATTCATATGTCCGAAAATAGACAAATTGCGAAATGAAAGATATAGAGAGATTAGAAACGCTGCTCATTACCTCGTAGTACTATTGGTTTACTTTGATTTCGCCTAAAACTCAAAAAATCATAAATTGTATTCAAAACCCTAGCTCTCACCCTTGTGATTTCCTTACTCCTTTCAACAAATTGAAGCCCGTATAGAGTTTAGAATGCAAAATGTGGTAAGGAATTGAAGAGAAATGAAAGAAATGGTGGGATGGTTTTTGGGAGCAGGGAAAGAAAACATGAGGGAGGAAAAGAAAGAGAGGAGAAAGAAGAGAGAAATGATGAGGTGAGGGGTTTAGGACCCTATTTATAATAAAAAGTAAAATTATCATTTTGCCCTTAAAAATTATAAAGGAAAAAATTCTAGATAAGGGCAAAACGATCATTTTGTAAGATTTTTTGCTGATTCACTCGAATGAATTAAGGGATTCGTTCGACCGAAGTGATGAATTTAGTCAAACAAATCAAGGATTGTTCGAACGAATCCTTTGACACTTTCAAAAGTCAGAGGGCTTCACTTTATAGTTCAAATGAATCCCAGCTCATTCGAACGAATCGACCAATTCGATTGAACGAATCTTCTATTCGTTTGGATAAGTCTGAGGTCACAAATTTTTCAGGGAGTCCTCAAAATATTGATCGAATGAATCACCCCATTCGTTCGATCGAATTCGTTAAAATAGTAAATTTTAATTAAATCCTCCCTAAATTAGAAAAATATCATTGGGATCCCACTCAATCCCAATGATTATAAAGCTGTAATGTCATGTAACTTTTAGTTACGTTAAGGTCCCTGTGTTTATGAACTTGAAACTCAATCTTAACCAACTTAAATCCTCAAAATAATTATAGAGCCACGATGTCATATAAATTATTTATGAGATGGGCATAGTTATAGGTATAAGGAAAATGAAAAATTATCCTATTACCCTTTGAACTTAGACACGAGGTTCACAGAGACATCCGACTCTAGAGTAAAAGACATGAATTAAACCTTACATATAATGTAAAAGGAAAAGAGTTTCCTACTTATTAAAATTAATTGACCAAAAATTTTATTATATGAAGTTGGTTAATTTTGATAAGACGTTGATACTCCACTAATATTAAAATATCTAACGAAACTTTTGGATCCTAACTTAAAAAGTATAAGATTCAAATTAAATAGTAAGAGCTAATTTCAAATTATTGTGCTGGCCCTTCTCTTGAGTTGGCACTCGATTTTGATGGCCATGTGAACCAGATCCTTCAATTTCATATAATGTTGTAATTCCATGGCATTAGTAATTTCCAGGTTCATGGCTCCCAAAAATCTAGCCATAGTAGCTTCTCGATCCTCCCTATATTTGCTCAGATTATAGCTATTCCCATTTTCTTTAATCACATTAAACAAATTTATTAAAATCGCAATATATGTTTTAAACAGATTTCAAACATATCGAAAGAAACGGCTAGGTTTAAATTGCAAGTGGCTCTGATACCACTATAAGGATATCAAAGGTATACAAAAACAGTAAAAACTAAAATTTTTTGATTTCCTTTTAAGAACCCATGCAATAAACAAAGCATCTCATTAAAACGAGTTCAAGAACTCAAACCTTTTGCGAACCATAAGTACAAATCTTTAGATTTGTGCCTCTATGGTATCCACACGAACAGGATGAATCAGAATTCTGAATGCTAGCTCTTATTCGTGTTTTTTTGTATTCTTCATTTCTATTACATTTTTTTCACTTAAAAAAAGGCAAAGAATAAACCCTAGGCACACTTATATTTACAACGCAATAAAAGGTTCCTTTTATATTGCGTTTTAGGGTTAGGGTTTAATGACAAAATAAGCCCAATATTCATGTTAGGCTTGTCCTTACTATTAAGACCCAATCTATTTAATAAAGTTTTAACCAACAGTGTGAGCCTCACGAGTGGAGACTTGACAAATAAAATCCACCTGATAATAAATTTATCGATTTAAACTAACATATCCTCTACAATTTTTCTTGGCACTTTCATTGATCATCCATGCCTAAGGAAGGGACACGTTTCCATTGTGGAGAGCCTGAACATTAGAAACGAAATTGTAAAGTCTATTTGGAATATCTAAAGAAAAAGAGAAGTGAAACTTCTACTTTAGGTATTTATGTTATCGAAGTTAATTTATCTACTTCTACATCATGGGTACTAGATACTGAATGTGGTTTTTATATTTGTTTTAACATGTAGAACCTTAAAAGGAGTAGAACATTGACAAAGGGTGAAGTAGACCTACGAGTTGGAAATAGAGCAAGAGTTGCTACATTAGCTATAGGAACATATATTTTAGTTTTGCCCACATGACTTGTTTTAGAATTAAAGGATTGTTATTATGTGCTTTCATTAACCAAAAACATTATTTCAATTTTTTGTTTGGATAAAATTGGTTATTCTTTTATAATAAAGAACAAATGTTGTTCTATTTATTTAAATGATATATTTTATGGTAATGTACATATGATTAATGGACTCTATATTCTGAATCTTGATATGCCAGTCTACAATATAAATACAAAAAAGATTAAATCGAATGATCTAAATCCTGCATATCTCTGGCACTGTCATTTAGACCATATAAATGAGAATCATATTTCCAAGCTCTATAAAGATGGATTCTTGAATTCATTTAATTTTGAATCATATGAAGTGTGTGAATCTTATTTATTGGGCAAGATGACTAAGGCCCCATTCACTGGGTATGGTGAAAGGGCTAATGATTTATTAGGCCTCATACATAGTGATGTATGTGAACCTTTCAATACACAAGCTAAAAGTGGACTTCAATACTTCATCACATTTACTAATGACTTTAGTAGATATATGTGTATCTCATTGAAACATAAGTCAAAATCCTTTGAAAGGTTTAAAGAATTCAAGAATGAAGTACAAAATCAACTTGATAAAAGTATTAAGATACTTTGATTAGATCGAGATGGTTAATACTTAAGCCAAGCTTTTAATGACTATTTAAAAGAGTGTAGAATAGTTTCACAACTTACTCCTCCTGCTACACTACAATAGAATGGTGTATCTAAGAGAAAAAATCGAACCTTATTAGATACGGTTCGATCTATAATGAGTTATACAGATCTTTTGATTTTATTTTGGGGACATACTCTAGAAACAACTGATTTCACACTGAATCGTGTTCCATCTAAATTAGTACAAAAGATTTCATATAAGATATGGATTGATAAGCATCCTAGTATGTCTTTTATAAAGATTTGGAGTTGTGAAACTTACGTTAGACGTCAAACTTTTGAAAAACTTGGACCCAAATCTGATAAGTGTTTCTTTATGGGGTATCCTAAAAAAACCAAAGGATACTATTTCTATAATCAAATTGAGCAGAAAGTGTTTATTGCTTGAAATGCTATCTTTCTAGAAAGAGAACTTATCTTAAAAAAGACTAATGGGAGGAAAAAAGAACTCGAAGAAGTTCGAGATCTATAAGAAAGAGATGAGACTTGGATGGAACTTGGGCAGAGCTCACAATTTGTTGTTGAACAAGAATCTGCTTCCGTAACACAAGTTCTACGTAGGTCTAATAGTGACTCGGTATAGTGATGTGTTGCTCATAGATCAAGATGAGTCTACAACCTATCAAGAAGCAATAATGAGCTCAGACTCTAAAAAATGGCTTGAAGCCATAAAATCTAAAATGGAATCCATGTATGTTAACCATGTACATAGATGGTAATGTATATACCTTTAAAGGGCGATTGGTTGTTAAAGGTTTTAAACAAATTTATGGTATTGACTATGATGAAACTTTTTCTCCAGTTGCAATGCTTAAATCCATTTGGATTTTGCTTGCAATATTGCATTCTATGACTATGAAACCTGACAAATGGATGTCAAAACTCCATTCCTTAATGGACATCTATTCGAGGATGTGTGTATGATGTAACCTGAAGGTTTTGTCAATCTAGAGGATGCTAAAAAGGTCTGTAAATTGCATAAATCCATCTATGGATTGAAACAAGTATATCAGAAATGAAATTTTCATTTTGATAATGTAATTAAAGAGTTTGGTTTCATTAAAAATAAAGATAAACCTTGTGTTTACAATGTTAGAGATATACCCTAGAACCAATCGTGTCAGATGGTTCAGGGTTATATTTTCTTGTGTATATATCTTTTATAATTAATTATAAATTGTTTACGATTAATTAAATGGCATTAGTCTATCTTGCATTATGTTCAGTTGCTTATTTATTTATTTCTTTTAAATGATGCAAGATATGTCCTAGATTGTATTAT
>JAVXUL010022061.1:0-11837 GCA_035590515.1 Trichilia minutiflora
ACCATTACCTCGAGGTTTTTCTCTTTTCTCTCTCTCTCTCTCTCTCTCTCTCTCTCTCTCTCTCTCTCTCTCTCTCTTTTCTTTTTTGCTTCTTTTTATCTCTTTTCTAATTTCTCCCATAACCTTTGCTACTCCCTAAAATCTGTTCTTCCGGGCATAAAAGAGGCTTGCATTTGTAAACAAATTAGAAGGTCAATTGTCAACCCGGATACCAAAGTGGATGATGAATTTGTTAACAATTTTACTCAAATCATGCACATAATCTTTGACTCAAAATTTTGGTATCTAATTTAATAGAATTTATCTCTCATATAAAAATGAAAATTGTAGGTTTCAAATACATATACAATACATCTTCAAATTTCTTATATTTTGGAAAGATATGACTCCAATACCAAAGATGGGTCAGGCTAGACCCTCATTACAAATGGATTTACTTTTATCTCAATTTTGGTCATTCTAAGCTCCAAATTTCAAGATTTTTGTGAGAACACAAAGTTGTAGATACTTAAATTTTCTTTTCATAGAATCACAAATATCCCCAATATCTATTTTGTATGGCTACTTTATGAATCTACATAAGAAGAAAAATTAAATAATAATTACTAATAAAATTAATTTTAAATATACTTAAATTGAAAGATTTCATTATACTAAAAAGTGTAAATTAATAAATTTAACTATACTAAATGTATAATTTTAAGCATTCATTACGACCGAATCAACTTATTATTAGTTCCTTGTGATATAAAGTAGTAATATTTAGCAATGATCTAATACAAAAACTCACAAACAACACATTTATTATTCTACTTCTTTTGTACATTTTTAAGTAAGCAAATTCTCAATCAACAAATTTCAAATACAAATCACAAACCTTTTAAATGAGAAACCTATAAACCCATTTTTATGCTTAAAGCGACACATTACTTGTAGGTTTAATAAAAAAAGACAAAGAATAAAATTCATTCTTATTATTTTACTAGACCTAATATGTTTCGGATAATGTTTATTTAAAAATTATATTTTTAACCTAGTTTATCAACTAATAACTCTTAAACTAGTTGGTCTTAAGACATTAGGTGTTAAGACACCATTATAAGTCTTTCCAGGTTGTAAATGCTTATTCTTCATTATTTTTTTATTAAATACAAAAATTGTTTTATATATTTAGTATGCAACTAAGGCACAACTCGTCCCTAACCTTATCAATAATACCTATATTTGATTTTTTATTTTTTTTATTAAATATAAGACTTATTTTATATAGCCAAGTATGTCACTAGGGTACAACTTATCCTTAACCCTTATCAACAATACCTATGTTCTGAATTTTTTCTAATTTTTATTTATTAATGCCTTTAAGTATTATCTTTGATAAAATGGTCAAAATAAATATTGTTAAATTCTTAATTTGTAACCCATAATGTAACATCCCAATCCTTGAGGACGAAAAATAGTGTTGGGATAAAAAGGTATGAGTAAAGAGCGACTCTTGATAAACTTCAAGATGGCTAAGAGTAGGAGTGAGTTCTATTTCATAATAAGAGAAAAAGTTACTGGGTTATATATGTAAAAATAAAATCAAGTTGTCAACGAGATCTTTTAAGATTGGCTTAAACCCATTACTAAAAACAAAACTGTAAAGCCTCAAAAATTGAGCCAAAGCGAACAATATAATTGAAAGTATTGGGTTAGGTCTTACAACGTGGTATTAAAACCAACTCTTCTTCAGTACGATTATGGGCTCGATGATGAGTTAGATAAAAGTGGTGGACTTATAACATTTCAGTCCTTTAGGGCGAAGAGTGGTATTAAGGCGAAAAGGCTTGAATAAGGAGCAACTCTTGATAGGCTTTAGAATGATTGGAGGTAGTAACGTGTCCTACATCAAAATGCGAAAAGAAGTTACTCGCTTATATATGTAAAAATAGAACCAAGTTATCAATAAGATCTTTTAAGATGGGTTTAGACCCATTAGTAAGAAAAAATTATGAGGCTCTAAGGGTTAAATTAAAACAAATAATATCGTTGACAATATTAAGTTAGGTTTTACATACAATCATGTGTTAAAATACATGTGTGATAAAAATAATTTATAAAATTCTTGTATAATATGTTTATAAAGAAATAACTGATCAATTGATAACAATATGAAATGTCAAAAATTTAAATAATTCAAATATAAACGAATAACAAAATATTGTTATAAATTTCAAAAAAATCAAAATTAAATGATAATAAGATTATTAGGATCTGTCTTGAGGATCGAAGAGAAAAAAAATGATCCTTTACTTAACCATTTGAACAGAAATCGAACACTTATTAGTGAATCTTTTTAAAATTCACCAAAACACATATTTTTAAACAATATTTATAATTCTAACACTATTTAATTCCAACTATCCCTTCCTTAAATAATATAAAATATTATTCTCAATATCTAAATATAGAAAGATAAAGTATAAGAGACATCATTTGAGACAATGTTAACCAAAAAATAAACGTGTAATAAACTAAATAAAAATGAAATAACACACTATCATTTAAACTATAAGAAAGAAAAGTTACAAATAAAGCATCAAATTTAGTTACAATTTTTGTTGTTCTTCACAAACTAATCTATCTGAGCTACTATCAAATCAGCTTCATAGACAAATACTTGTAAGTCATCGATAGTTGTTCAATAACTATAAGAATTATTAGGATTTTTCATGTTGATTGTAAGATAAACTATTATTCTATAGTATGATCAAGAAAAGATAACAAACTATCAAAGTAATTATTAATATTTGACAAATTGACAAGTTTTTATTAAACACTCAATTGAGCCTAAGAAACAATTTTAAAAAATTCATCCAAAATACCAAAACCACTAGAAAAGCAAATAAAAGTGTTAGCATTACAAATCATTCCAGTAATATGTTTATGTATGGACAACACCTTTAACTTATTCCTTATTGTCATTCCAACGATGTTTTTTGCAGTTATGAGTGTAGAAATAATACTTAAAAATTTGACTACCTTCTAAATATATAGTTATGAAAATACATCCCCTTAACTTAAGGCTATCTTTCCCATAACTCAATTGAATTTTCTTAGTAAGTGTCCTACTCAAATTACTTACTGTATTTATGAACTCTTCATATTTTTTTGGACTAGTTCAATCAAAAACACAAATATTTTTAATTGACAAAGTAAGGCACTCCCTATTTTTGAACCTTAGTTTGAATATGAAAACAAAGAAAATAATGGTGCATATTTATAAGTATGACAATGATGACACATATATAATAACTCATCTATTAAACAATAAAATTAAAAAAAAAATAGTAAATACACTTATTATAGTCAAGATTTCGACGTCTTATTTTATAATACTAATTTATCAAATAATTTAAAATTTAAGCATATATATCATTGCTAAGAATATAAGGTTAAATTTATTTACAATGTGTAAATAAAATTTTGTAACGGACAAAATTAAGTTATGATAATTGTTATGTAATTATTGTATTATATTTTCTCTATTTTGATGATTTATACGCAAAATATTGGTTGATAAGTAATAGTATTGTATAAATCTTAATAAAAAAATATATAATTATAGTGCTTGATATATAGTCTCTTTTATTGTATTATTATTTTTAATTAGTATCGATTTACAACTATTGGCAATAAATTTGGAAGTGGTAGCTTTCTACTCCGTAAAAAGAATCTTAACACGTTACCCATGTTTAATGCCTAGGCATCATTAAAGGGCCTATCTTGAAGGGTAGAAAGAATACCTTGACCTCTTGTTTAAGCTTGAATACATCAATAAGACTTCAATCTTAGACAGATATTATCCCGTTGATCTACAAATTTCTAATTACATGATGACGTCGACGAGGGATTTAGTTCGTTCATTGTAGAAGTTCATGTAGAATTTCTTAACCTGCAGGTCAAAGTCTCTTACTAACTACCCTAGACCTGCTATTAGAGTATATTCTTATCTTTTAATTACTATTATTTTTCTTCCAAATAAATATCAATTCAATTATTTTTCTACTAAAATGTACGTACAAAACTCTCTCTTTTTCACATATTTTTTTCTCCATTTTTTTAACCAAACACTATATTGGTATGATTTAAGAAATGTTATTTACGACAACAAATTTTGATAAATTTATACATGCAATTCTAAAAAAATTAGACAAGAACTATTATCTTCTTTTCAAGTTTCCAAACATTCTTTATAATTTCAATTTTTTGTAACTATAATAATATGATGGGATATACTATTTGGACGTAAATTTTCAAATTATATTATAAAAAATACATCAAAATTTTTGATAAGTTCTAAATCATCGTGCCAACAATTAAATAAATATTAATAATATATAATTAATGCCAGTAGCAATTTTATCCTTCGCATAGCAGAAAACTTAATTCCGTCTTTAATTATCTAATTAAAGAGCGAACGCCTCTTGCACCTTGATGTGACACAAAGTACGTTAGGGTTAGGGAAGAAAGAGGTAAAATTATCTGCCTAATTAAAAATTGTTCACTACCGTCTTAACTATCTGAATATAAAATATTAAAAAAAATGAAAATAAAATTTATTATATACACATTTCTTCGGGGCCGTTTTAATTTTTAGATGTAGCACTCTCTTTTGTATGTAAACCTTTAGTTTTTCCAATATCATTTTAAAAGATACATATTTTGTGTTACATTTTATAACACTCCGTTGAGAAATATTAAATATACAAATTTTTATGTAAAATTATTTATTTAAATTATTATATTATTATAAAATAAAAATAAATATTCAAAATCATGTAATATTTATCAAATAAATTATATATTTTTTAAAATTATAATTTACTATATTTTTTCAAAGGTGAAGTTCATGTCATTTAGATTAAAAATTTAAGATATTTAATTTTATTCATAAAATATATAAATGGCAAAACATGTAACAACAATATAATATCTTTATATTAATTAATATGCATATAATTTATATAGAATTTGGTATTATTATTATTATTTCTTCAACACTAAATGTTTATTGATTTTAAGTATGATTTGCCATGGAAGTATTGTTATTGCTAGCAGATAAAATTAATGAGGTAAAAAATAAGTTGTAAAAATTTGTATATATCCATTTTAGATGGGATGCACCAATTAACTATTAATTAAATGAGAGGGTGCAAGTCTCC
This sequence comes from Trichilia minutiflora, assembly GCA_035590515.1. Classification (NCBI taxonomy): domain Eukaryota; kingdom Viridiplantae; phylum Streptophyta; class Magnoliopsida; order Sapindales; family Meliaceae; genus Trichilia; species Trichilia minutiflora. The sequence goes on from JAVXUL010022061.1 coordinate 5,208, forward strand.
GTCTCAAATAATTGCCATTTGATAAGCTAAATAAAAATGAGAATGATGTCTAGTCATTAAGACTCCTTCCCCTTCGGGTCGTGATTTTCATAGAGAGCAAGTTAACTTTAAAAATCTAACCTCAGATTTGTACATTATTTTAAGTAATAAAATATTAAATTTTAACAACGAGTGATGTTATTGGTATTTGGTACTTATCATAATTTCTCATAAAACCCCTTTTTTTAAATATACCCTATAAAAAAATATTTAAAAATTTATTATTTTTTAAGTTTCAATAACACTCCCTTTAAATATTCTACAAATAACCCTATATTTTTTGCTCCCCAAAATTTTCATAGCATGCCTCTTTCTATCCAAACTTTTGAAATTTAATATAAAATTCTTTTAGTGCCCCCCCAAAAAAAACTTTTTCAGCTTAGATTCTATCCCATGATATAAAGTAAAATTGTAAAATTTATTTACACAATTGCCTTGTTATGTGAAAACTTAATCCAAAGAAGTAAAACCCGTGTGCCTTTCTTTCTTTAAATTTCGTGTTTATTTTTATTTTTAAAATTTTTATTAAATATTTAGTAAAATACTTTATAATAAAAGTAAATAAATGAATAATTTACAGTATATATACAAAATTGAATTTAATAAGGTAACGTCATTAGACACTAAGTTAAAAATAAATAAATAAATAAATAAAATATAATGTAATTGTGGTTGGGTTTTGGATGATAATTCTCAACAGAAAGAGAAACAAAAATAATTTCTAATTTTTACTTTCACTTTTCTAGACCTATACCAGGCCGGTCCTTCTGTTTTCTCGCGGGGAAGGCCCCATAATCCAACTCAAAATTTCTAATTAAGTTTACAATAATTAATTTAATTATTAAAAAAATATTATGTAAACTTCTTGGCATGATAGGTATTAGGTACCTATTTGTGGCCTTTTGTACTGTTCTAATCCCACGAGACCCATAATTATTAATTAAGTAATTAACATGTGTCCTTTGATTATTAGAGCCCTTAAACCTTTTCATTGACCCAAATCATCAAAATAGATTGCTTTTGAACACGTGCCACGTTTTCATGATATCGGCTTTTAGTCACAAATTTAATAATAAAAAAATTATTCCGAAAAATTCATGGCAATCCAATTAAATTTATTATAATGGTTTAATTAATGGGATCAAAGGCTAAGTGATACAGTCTTGTGTCCCCTCAGATAAACAAGGATCAAGTTTATAATTATCGTGATTAATTTTTGTGGGATTTTGGATTAGGCCAATATTTGATAACAATGTGTCAAAATAATCTCTAAGTTGAGTTGGCGTGGCTTGCTTTTAGTGGCCAAAAAGGGATTCTATAAATCGTACCTAAAAGCCTAATCAATATTAATGCTAAAATTGACATTAAGATTAAAGATAAAAAGGGATTTAATTAATTAACAATGTTAATACAATGGACGGACACCTTAAGGGAAACAGTAGGCAGCGGATTGCGTCACAAACAAAGACTTGCTGGCTAAGGAGAGATTTAGCTTACCTAAGAGCTATTTCCATTGATGACTTTGGATTTTTGATCTTATCCAATTTAGCCTAAGTTTAATAGAATTTGTATAAAATGTCAAATTTTGATTGGTTTTCTTTTTTATTTTGGAAGTTGTTTACTTAATATAATTTTAATACTATTTTACATGTATCTCTATTAATTTTTAAAAAAGATTAATACAGTATTTTATTAATATGATCCCACTTAAATTATGAATAATTCAAAAAATCGAACTCAAAATTATACACTTAACCACATAATTTTATATTTACTCCTACCTGCTAGATTATGCATAGATAGATACTTTCAACAATATATATATTATATTTTCTTTTTTAGATTTTAAATATTTTTTTTTAATCGAATCTTAAATTATTTTTTTAAAAAAAGCTATAATCCTTTTTTTAAACACTATAATCAATTGGATTTGTTTTCCGTATCTTTTTTTATAATATTTTTAGTTATTATACACCAAACACAACCTTTGACTTGTTATATTGTATTAATCTTAATGCATTTATTTGTTCTTTTAGTCAACACTAAATATTTTGTTTAATTTTTTTAACTTAGCACTAAACGTACGATAGTTAAAAACTTAAAATAAAAATTAAGTTCAATTTTTTAATTAACATGGAATTTAAATCTTTTGACGGTACGAGGTTATATTACTACAGTATCTCCTTGAGAATCATTGATTATGTTGTTACAATCACTAACCTTTAATATAAATAGATATTTTATCTTTCTCGATTTGCAGATAAGGTTTGGATTTAAATATCGAACCTCAAATATTAAAATGTAAACAAAAAACGAAAATGTAACTTAAAAATTTAAGATTGTGTTTAGTAACTTTTTTAAATGATAATTTAAAAATTATGAAATTAAAATTTTATAAATAAAAATATATATTTTTTATACAATAAGAAACACTTATCTCTTTAGTGTTCAAATCATAGTATTCAATCGAACACGAGATAACGTCAAATATAATTATTCAGTGTGTTTAAGAATTATACAGCGTTACGATACATGAGACTAATTAAAATCTTTTGATTATCCTAAGTTCTTCTAGAAAATACACATTTTAAATTTAAATAAGAAATCAATATAAAATGTAAAATAACAGTCTAATATGTTTTTATCTAACAAATTACATCTTTTTTATTTATTTTTTATTTTAACAAGTGACAGAGCCAATAACTAATTGGTGAGGGGGCATAACTTTAATTCATGAAAGAGCTAATTAATTTGTAATGTTGGTTTGAACAGTGATGGAGCCAAGAACCAATTGGTAAGGGGACTTAAATTTTAATTTATGAAAGAAGCTTGGATTTAATTGATGAGGAGGCTTAGTTTAATTCATAAGGGATTAATGTAAATTTGATATTGCATTTTTTAAAATATCAACTCATTAACTGGAAGGCTCCGTCCCTAGTTTGAAACAGTAAGGATATATATGATATTGCATTTTTAAAAATAAGTAAAGTAATTATTTGAAAAATAAAATATCATGAACTTCAGGAAAACAACCAAAAGTTTTTTAAAATATTTATCAGGAAGTTTGAAAACATTCCGCCACTGTTATTCTATAATTTTCGTACTCTACCATTGTTTTTACCTTGGATTCATTAGTTATAAAGGCTGGCTCATGATTAATAAATAAGGTGATAATCTTGATATTAGCTTTCATAATATAATATTAATATTAATAATACTAAAAACATAAATTGTTTATATAAATTATGTATAGAAACTGATGTGATAATATTTTATATAATACATTTTATTTTTGTGAATTTTATTTATTATAGTAAACATATAAATAATATTGCAATTATAAAATATTATTATATTAATTTATATAAAAAATTAAATTATTTGTACCTATCTATTAATATTAGTTGCTATAATACTAGTTTTTTAACATATTTTAAAGTAAAAAACATGGATGCATTTACTTTAAATGAGGCGCATTAGTTATTTGATGCTAATATAATATTAGTCATTTATCAAATAATTAAATTGGCATCAATTAATTAGTACATTTTATTTAAGAGAGTGCTTACAAATTTTGACGAGTTTTAAATGCTTAAAACATTTCATAACAAGAATTTTGAATTGGGAAGTTGAAATATTTGATCTGACATGAGTATGATCATATCAAGTAACAACCTATCTAGCATCGAACTCCATTGGAACCTTTGTATTGTAATTCTGTGTGCTTCACTAATTGGGAAATTTGTGATGAATTTCGACCGCTCAAGGGAACAATTCTGACCCTCCAGATGCCATGCTCGACGTCCGCACGCGTTTCAAATGAAAGCGTGAAGTAATTAAGCGTTGAGATGCCCATCAAATCATTTTGACCAAATCAACAACAAAGTACAGGTTTTGGAAACAAATTAATTACACGTGGAGGATTACGATGGCTCCAACATCATCCATTATGATTGTGATTAATTTTTAATTCGGAAGCTTCTTTGTGACTCAGTCAATCAAATAGGCATTATTAATAAATATCATATAACTTGCATGCTGAAATGTATTACCTGAGTAACTTTTAACCTTCCAATATTCAACGATGATTAATCAAAAGAATGATGAAAAGATGTTTTAATTAATTACTTAATTGGAATCAATCTAATTGCACCGCACATTGAACGATATTTAGAATTCACTTAAAAAGAATGCAATTAATCGTTGAATTAGTAGATGATTGTGTTGGGCTTTTACATAGTTTTTAACCTAAAGTATAATTATAATTATACTTTAAATCAAACTCTTATATATCTATATATTAGAGACAAAGTATATATTAATACAATCAAATAAAAAAAAACACAAATTAAAATTACACACATACAATAATACAGCAAGATTAAAGAAAGAGGACGTATAATGATGACCCGGATGAAAGAAAAATCTTGTGGTAAGGGTAGAATTTTCTACAGAAATTTTTAGTGCATAGGTTTTGGTTTTCTGACGATCGAAGAACGATCCACCGTCTGATCGAACTGAAATTTTAGAGGTATGTTCAGGATATCTAGTTCTTCAATCTGAACGGTTTGATCGTCGTTTTGATAACTATAACTCAGACTTGAAAGCCAATTTCAAAGATGCTTATTTTAGATGAGAAATATTTGTTTTCTATCAATTTCTGAGTTGTTTTGGGGTTGATCTTCCCTTGTTATTATTGAGAGTATTTATTCTATTGTTATTAGTGATTGTGGGATAGATTTTCTACTTATTAAATTTAAGTTTGTACCTAAAATTTTATAATGAAGATTTGGGTGGATTCCGAGAATGGTCTTATGATTTTTATCCTTCATATTAAAAGAATTTTTCACGTAAAAAATTAGATTGTATTAATTATTATTTTATTATTTATATTTATATTTAGTCTATTTATTTAGTTTTTCACATGTTCAATCAAAGAAGGAATTTTATAATTTTTTCCATAAGACATTGCATGGCGCTAAGTGATTCTTCTGTTGTTGTTTTTTAACTAAAAACATCAACTTGAAAATAAAGAAAAACGGAGGACATGGAACCAAGCCACAGTTTCAAGTTAAGAAACCTAGCAATCTCAAACGGAGCAATAACCCTCAAATAAGAGAAGATACGCTTAAATGCCTGTTGGGGAGGTTATATATCCAATCATCTTATTACTTTATTCGTAAGAATTCGCATAAGTTTCATATATCTGCAGCAAGAAAGCCATTGCAAACTGTAATAAAGAACAAAATCATGGCTTTAAGTGGCTTGGTCTCTTAATGTTTTTTTTTTATACAAAGCATGATGCACGTTTTACCATTATTATTACAAGAGTGCTGAATTTGATTAGGGATTTGATGTGACGAGTCTGTATAATTAAAATACAATCATTTTTAATAGTTGAATGCAATTCCCCAAAAATTTATGCATTTCTCTTGAACATTAGAAAACTCTGTAGATGATTCATTTACAGATTCATTTACAGCTAATGTATTAGCATTGGTTAAAACTTATGCAAGTCTCTAGTGCTCGTCACTCTCTCAACGACAAAAGATACATGCATATCTATTATTTTTTATGTGTGGAAATCATTATAAATTTTTAGAATCTAAAATAGACTTTGATTTTCTGCACCTTAGTTCCTTAATGTTAAATCATTGGAGTCTTTTATGAAAGGATCATTTAAAAAAAAAAAATTTGAAACAATAAGCAGTTGATAGGAAGATTAATAATGAATTGCGTATTTCGACGTTTGTTGGCCAAAACTTAATTAAAATATAGCTAGGAACCCATCTACGGCTTCTGGTGAATAACCAACTATGGCGAGAACGAAAATAAAAAATGAGCCGACTTTCTGGTGTTACTCTATGCCCTTGTAGGTACCCATAGTGTATATATAATAAAAGTTGTAAAATATGTAATTAAAAGATGGAGCATGTGTGCAACATAAAGTAAGGTTAACAGACTAATAGCCAGCTACACAAAATTGATTAACTTAATCACATGATTAATTAATTAGACCCCTCTATATGAAAATGCAAAACAATTAATGTTCCAGATTCTCGCACAATTGATGATCACTTGATCTCATATGTCCAGATTAGGCTGATCATTTGGTCCAAAATTTCCTCTCTTGGACAGACCAACATCAGTTCATGAGGACCACCATGCGCTAATTAATATTTTGCACAGTTGCATCTTCTGAATTGGACAATATACGCTAAGGCAGTTTAAAAAATTCGGTTATTCAGGGAATTAGTCCGGATTTAAAATTAGGTACCCGAAAAATAGGATACCGATTTAATTAAGATCTGAATCTGATCCAAAAATTTAGATCCGATTTAATTAGGATATAGATCTGATTCTAGCAAATAGGATACCGATTTTAAACATGTACCCGATTTTTATTAATAATTTATTTTAAATTTTTAATTATTATCATTATAATTTTTTAAAAATTTAATTAAATTATAAGAATATTATATAGAATGATAATTTTAGAAAATATATATATGAAGAAAAAAAATATATCTTTATTTTCATTTAATATAGTTTTGATTATTTTAAATAAGAATAACTGATTTTTATTATATA
>JAVXUL010022102.1:0-11834 GCA_035590515.1 Trichilia minutiflora
TTTGTATGATTGAAAATCTTCCATTTTCCTGTAATTCATTTTATTTTGGTTAATGAGTTTGAAAACAGGTACTAATGTCTTGCGGATTTTAGGGGTGCATTCTAAGAAATAGGGTGTACTTCTGAGATTCGCGGCGATTGTCATGTGGCTGACCAGGTTCGGGGCATGACATTATCTCTAAAAATCTGGCAGATCTTGCATTCAAATTATACGCGATAATAAGATGGAGAATCCTCTCATAAAAACCTAGTCTCACAGGTTTAAGATCAACCTCTGCTATCTCAGGATTCCTAAATACTACTCTACACACATTCCAAAGCCTAAAGTTTCCTATGTAATAAATTTCTCTACCGGGTATAAGTTTTAAAATGTTTGTTAGTCCTATCTCATTCACAAAGAATTTAAATCCCCTAACAACTGTATGGAATTGGTTATATCATCTCTACTCTATCTGTGGATCCGTGACTTCCAAATTAGAATAAAATAAATGCACCAAGTCTTCATGATATCGTCCTCGAAAACTCAAAAACTTCATCCAACCAAAATTCGTAAAAGTATCTAAGTATGAGAAATTAATAGAGCGAAGAAGATCAAAATCGATTACCCATCTAGGTGATACTTTACAGTGAGCAAAAAGTTAGAGAAATCTATCCTATTATTCCTATGATATAAACCCCCAAATATTGAGGTCAGGAGGTATGACTTGAGGAAGAGGCTCGCTTGAACTTTTGTCCCTAACACATTTTCTCTTTGATCCAGTAATCTTTATACGTGGTCCCATTATTTTACAGAGAGAATCACAAATCAAGATAAACAAATTTTGTACTGTGGTATGCGAGAGAGAGTTTGAATGACCATTATGAGAAGTTACAAAACACAGATGAGAAGTTATAGAGATTTGAATATGTTTTGGTATGGATACAAATAGGTTAAATATCGATAATTTAGAGAGTTTTTGAGAGAGGAGATAGACATTACACGAGAAGTATCGATACGAATGAAAAAAGTATTGATACTTTGAGCGATTTTGTGAAGAAAAAGAAACCGTCATGTTTTTGGTATTAAATGAGTTATTAAAACAATAACACGAGGCATTCAATGATTGGATTGAGTAGTATAAGCAAGAAAATGAAAAGCTATATATTTATGATACCTTAATGTTTTGATTTTTGTGCTATCTAAATTTGCAGTTCACGTGATGATATAAGTATCGATATATAGGTCTGGTATATTGATACTTTGAGCAATGAATGATACTATGCACAAGAGGGAATCTATATGAACTAGTGAGGGTATCGATACTCGTGAAAAAAATATACAAGGGTCAATGAAATCAAGGGAAAGTATTGATAGTTATAGCGATTAATGTCATGAGATATCGATATATTCGACAGATATATCGATACTTAAAATCAATGACACCAAAAATTACCTAGACAACATCCTTAACCAATTTTCTTCAACATCAATGAAAAATCAACCAATATTCATCATTTCCAAATGAGTTCCAATGTCACAAAATTTTTCCCTATCAAGGAGTTTAGTAAAAATATCAGCTGGTTGATCATTTGTGTTGACATAATCAATACAAACATCCTTTTTTTGCACATCTTTGATGAAATGATACTTTATCTCTATATGCTTTATACATGAATGATGTATTAGATTTTTTGTTGGGTTTATGGCACTTGTATTATCATATAGGAATGGAATTTTATCAATCTCCATGCTATAATCTGATAACTGGTGTTTAATCCATAGAAGTGTACACAGTAACTCCCAACTGAAATATATTCAACTTTTACGGTTGATGATACAACTGTGTTTTGTTTCTTGTTAAACTATGAGATTAATGCATTTTTTAGAAAGTAACATGTACCACTAGTGCTCTTTCTATCTACCTTACACCCTCTATAATCAACATCTGAGTAACCCTTGAGGTTAAATATACTATTCTTAGGATAAAATAATCCCAAGTTAGGAATTCCTCTAAGATATCTAAAGATTCTCTTCACAGCTACTAGATGTGATTCCTTAAGATTTGATTGAAATCGTGCACAAATACACACACTACAGAGAATGTCAAGTCTAAATGCAATCAAGTATAACAATGATCCTATCATGCCTTTATACAACTTATGGTTAATACTCTTGTCAAGATTATCTTTGTTTAGAGAGGTGGATGAACTCGTAGGTGTGTCAACGTGTCTACCATCTAGAAGATTGAATTTCTTTAAAAGATCTTTAGTTTATTTTTATTGGAAGATATAAATTTTATCATTAGCTTGTTTTATTTGTAAACCTAAAAAGAAATTTAATTCTCTCGTCATGCTCATTTCAAACTCACTTCTCATAAGAGTTAAAAATTCATTACACAAGGAGTTATTAGTACTTCCAAAGATGATATCATCAACATAAATTTGCACAATCAAAATATCATCATCCTTGATTTTTGTAAAAAAATTTGTATCAACATTCCTTCTTTTAAAATCATTCTTTAGCAAAAATTCACTAAATCTTTCATACTAAGTTCTAAAAACTTGTTTTAAACCATAATGTGCCTTAGTGAGTTTGTATACGTGATTTGAAAACTTATGACTTTCAAAACTAGGAGATTGCTTAACATAAATTTCTTCATTTAAAAACATATTTAAAAATACACTCTTGACATCCATTTGATAGAGTTTAAACTTTTTGAAATAAGCATATGTCAAAAGAATTTGAATAACTTCTAATCTAGCTAGAGAGCATAAGTTTCGTCATAGTTTATCACTTTCTCATGACTCTAACCTTGTGCAATAAGTCTAGCCTTGTTTCTAATATTTTTCCATGTTCATCTAATTTATTTCTAAACACCCACTTGGTTCCTACAATAGGATGGTCATTAGGTCTTTTAACTAAGGTCTATACTTTGTTTATTTGGAATTGATTTAATTCCTCTTACATTGATAGAACATAATCTTCATCATTTAATGCAATGTTTATTTTTGTAGGTTCTATTTGAGACACAAATACAAGTTTTGAACTTCTTCAAGATTTTAAGGTACTTTTTTTTATGTTCTCCTAGTTCTTATGTCTTAAGAAGGATAACCAATGATTAATTCTCTAGGGTGATTAGATACATACTTTCAAGCCTTTAGAAGATCCTTATTAGACTCATCTATATGATCCTCATCAACCTTTTTGTTATTTCTTTATGAGCTGTCCTTTAACTTCAACTTATTCAACTACTTTAATCTCTCTTGCCTTCTTTTTAACTATCATCCTAGCCAACTCCGGATCAAACTCATCAAAGGTAACATGCATAGATTCTTCAACGACATGAGTCCTTTTATTATATGCTCTATATGCCTTGCTTTTGGAAGAGTAACCTATGAATATGTCCTCATCTGACTTTGGCTCAAACTTCCCAAGGTTATCTTTGATGTTCAAGATATAGAATGTGTAACCAAAGACCCTAAAGTACTTAATCTTCGGCTTCCTTTAATAATGAGTTTATAAGGTATTTTTCTAAGAAATTTTCTAATCAACACCCTATTATAAATGTAACAAGCCATGTTAATAGACTCAGCCCAAAAATATTGAGGTAACTCATACTCATTGAGCATGGTTCTACCCATCTCTTTTAAGGTTCTATTCTTAATCTTAGTTACTCTATTTTGTTGAGGTATTCTAGATGCAGAAAAGTTATGAGTGAATCCATGATTATTACAGAAATTCTCAAACTCTTGATTCACAAACTCTCTTCCTTGATCACTTCTTATCTTCACAAATCTATACCCAAGTTTATTTTGAATTTTCTTAGAAAATCTTTGAAAGTTATTAAATGTATCACTCTTCTTTTCTAGGAAAAATACCCAAGTAAATCTTAAGTAGTCATCCACTCAGACATATGTATAGAATTCACCTCGTAAGAATGCAATCTGATTAGTTCCAAACAAATCTATGTGAATAAGCCAAGACGTAAACAAATCCATTTAGATGTAAAAATTGTGCAAGGAAACCAAGCAAAGTATCGATACTCCTTAAGCATTGTATCAATATATACAACGAAGACGTAAAGAATACTTAGAGAAGCCAAACAAAGCTTTGATACCCCTTCAGTAAGTATTGATATGCTCTACAATTTTCAAGATCTAACAGTTAGTTTGTAACATTAAATACACTACTAATTGTAGAATTAAAAAACCATTACAAATAATAAATCAGAGTATAAAATTGATTATCATTGCAGAAGAATAAGTGAGAAGTGATCATCAGAAAAGTCAGTACAAGAATAGAACATTTTTATTCATTCTTACAAATCCTTTTATTTTTCTGTAATTACTCTTTTGAACATACAATTATTTCTTTTGTATTTTTAGAGAGAGAAAGTTAACACAAAGAGCTTATTGAAAAACTACTTTATTGAAAGCATTTAATTTTCTTTGTATATCAATTATTTTGGGTTACTTTTTACCTGAATGAAAAGTAAAATCAATTTCTAGGTTTCTTATCACTCATGTCAAAGAAAATTATAGTGGTTGTCCTTTATCTATAAAAAAAATTATACAAATCTTTACGTCTTGGCTTATTCACATAGATTTGTTTGGACCTCATCGGATTGCATTCTTAGGAGTAAGGATGGTAATTTGGGTCACGACACGAATATTCGATACGAATTCGATATAATTAAACGGATTCAGATTTGAAAATTTTGACACGAATAATAATCGGATCGTATTCGTGTAACACGATTAATAATCATGTCAGATTCGAATTTGACCTTTTGAATTCGTTTATTCGTTTAAAATACAATTAGTTAAATGAGTAATCGTGTTTAAATAAATAATTATGTTTAAATGAATAATTGTTTAATATAGTAATTTTATTTATTTATATTTGATACTTATTTTATATTAAATAAATAATTAGTTAAATTTTATATTGATTAATTAAATGGATTGAATAGATTGGATCGAGTTAATGATTCAATCATATTGTGTTATATCACCTATTTAAAAAATAAATAATACGATTAATAAATGGATGACATGATTATTAAACGGATGACACAATTAATAAATGAATCATATTCGGATTGAGGGTTCTTGACATGATTAATAAATGAATCGTATTCAGATAAGCACAAAAAAATATTGTAAGTTTATTGACACGATACGAATACGATACGTTTATCCGAATTGACACCTTTACTTAGGAGGCAAATTCTATGTATATATCATAATGGATGACTACTCAAGATTTACTTGGGTATTCTTTCTCAAAAATAAGAGTAATGCATTTAAGACCTTTGAGAGATTTTGTAGGAGAATTCAAAATGAGCTTGGGTATAGATTGGTTGAGAGAAGAAGTGATTAAGAGGGAGAGTTTATGAATTAAGAGTTTGAGAATTTTTATAACAATCATGGATTTATTTACAACTTTTTCTGCACCTAGAACACCTCAGCAAAATAGAGTAGCTGAAAGAAAGAATAGAACCTTACAAGAAATGGATTGAACCATGTTCAATGAATATGAATTACCTCAATATTTCTAAGTCGAGGCTACTAACACAACTTGTTACATTTCTAATAGGGTGTTGATTAGAAAATTCCTTGAGAAAACACCTTATGAACTCATTTATCAAAGAAAGCCAAACCTTGCATTTGTGTCTCAAATAAAGTCTTCAAACATAAACATTGCATTAGATGATGAAAATTGGGTTTTAGCAATGCAAGAGAAATTAAATCAATTTCAAATGAGTGAGGTTTGAAACTTAATTCCAAGACCTAATAACCATCTTCTCATTAGAACCAAGTGGGTGTTTAGGAATAAATTAAATGAGCATGGAAACATCATTAAAAACAAGACTAGACTCGTTACTGAAGGTTATAGTCAAGAGGAAGAGATAGACTATAATGAAATCAATGCTCCTTTGGCTAGACTAGAAATTATTCAAATTCCTTTGGCATATACTTGTTTTAAAAATTTTAAAATCTATCAAATGGATGTCAAGAGTGCATTTTTAAATAAAGAAGTTTATATTGAGCAACTATTGGTTTTGAACATCATAAGTTTTTAAATTATATATACAAATTCACTAAGGCACTTTATGATTTAAAACAAGCTCTTAGAGCTTGGCATGAAAGACTTAGTGAATTTTTACTAAAGATTGATTTGAAAGGGGGATTGTTAACATAACTCCTTTTACAAAAGCCAAGGATAATGATATTTTGATTGCGTGAATTTATGTTGATGATATCATCTTTGAAAGCACTAATGACTCCTTGTGTAATGAATTTTTAACTCTTATGAGAAGTGAGTTTAAAATGAGCATAATAAAAGAATTAAATTTCTTTTTGGGTTTACAAATAAACAAACTGATAATGAATTTACATCTCCCAATCAAAATAAACTAATGATAGACACGTGGATATACCTATGAGTTCATCCATATCTCTAAACAAAGATGATCTTGACAAGTGTATTGACCATAGGTTGTATAGAGGCATGATAGGATCATTGTTATACTTAACTATATTTAGACTTGACATTCTCTATAATGTGTGTGTTTGTGCAAGATTCCAATCAAATATTAAGGAATCACATCTGGTAACTGTGAAAAAAATCTTTAGATATCTTAGAAAAACTCCTAACTTAAGATTATTTTATCCTAAAGATGGTATATTTAACCTTAAGGATTACTCAGATGCTGACTATAAAGGGTGTAAGGTAGATAGAAAGAGTACTAGTGGTATATGTCACTTTCTAAAAAATACATTATTCTCATGATTTAGCAAGAAACAAAACACAGTTTTTCATTATTAACCACATAAGCTAAATATATTTCAATTAGGAGTATTTGTGCATAACTTCTATGGATCAAACACCAATTATCATATTATAGCATAAAGGTTGACAACATTCCAATCATGTGTGATAATACGAGTGTCATAAACCTGATCAGAAATCCAGGGCATCATTCACGTACAAAGTATATGGAGATAAGACATCATTTCATTAGAGATCATGTTTAAAAAGAGGATATTTATATTGATTACGTCAACACAACTGATCAACTAGCTGATATTTTTACTAAACCCTTCAATAGAAAAAATTTTGTTATATTAGAATTAATTTGGGAATGATAAATGTTGGTTGTTTTTAATTGATATTGAAGAAAACTGGTTAAGGATGTCGTTTAGGTAATTTCTGGTGTCAATGATTCTAAGTATCGATATATCTATAGAATATATCTATATTTCATGACGTTAAACGGTACAAGTAATGATACTCTGAGACATGTATTGATACTTTCCCTCAATGTCACTGACCCCTTGCATATTTCTTCTACGAGTATCGATACCCTCACTAATCCATATCGATACTCTCTTATGCACAACGTTGTTCATCACTCAAAGTATCGATATACCAGACCCATATATTGATACTTATATCATCATGTGAAGGAAAATTTTGAATAATCCAAAAATTGAAGCGTCAAAAGGTGTCATAAATATACAGCTTTTGTTTTCTCGCTTATTCAACTCAATCCAATCATTGAATGTCACATGCCATTATTTTAATAAATCATTTAATGCTAAAACTTGACAGTTTCTCTTTCTTCACAAAATTGCAAAAGTATCAATACTTTCTTCATTCATATCGATACTTCTTGCGTAACCATTTATCTTCTCACTTAAAAACTCTTTAAGTATCGATACATGACCCATTGGTATTGATACCAGACATTAATACTTCCTAAATATATTAATACCAGAATATGTTCAAATCATTATAACTTCTCATCTGTGTTCTGTAATTTCTCATAACTGACATTCAAACTCTCTCTCACATACCCCATTATAAAATTTGTTTATCTTGATTTGTGATTTGTAAGGTTTTCATAGGAAATAAAATTTCTTTTTGTGACCAAAAACTAAATCCATTTAAAGGATCATAAAAACTATAAGCATGCTTTAATGTTTTTAACAATTTTTCATGGAAAAACATTAACAAAGGTTAGAAATCATACTCAAATGAAGTCGTCCAGAGAGTCAACTGTCTCCAACCGACCTCCAGGCATATCCACACGTCGAATTGATAACGATGGTTTCGGTAATCAAAGTTGAAAGACTATAGAAATTTGAAAACCAAATTTTCAAATTTTTTATCCAAGAAAACCACTTTCCAACAATTGGAAAGTTTTATTGGATAGTTGAAGAAGTAAGGAACACCAAAAAACTAATTTCCTTTTTCTTTCCTTTCTTCTCCTATCTTTCTTTTCTTAGGTTTTTTCAAAAACAAAACTTAAACCTTTTAGAACAACCATGGATGTTTTTCTGAAGCTAGAAAAAAGCTAAATAGTAGCTCTCTCTTCTTATTGGATGATTCATGTTTTTCAAGCCAAAAAGAACTAAAAAAAACAAAAATAAAACATATGTTATTATAACCATCCAAGTGATATGCGGGTGGCATGCAAAAATGATAGAAATGGTATATTTTTCAACATTGCATCCAATAACATGTAAACAAATGAATGACTTCCATTGGTGGATGCATAAAATAATTTTAAAATAATTCTAATTTCAATTGTCATTATGTAATAACAATTAAATAAAAAGAAAAGAAATAATATTATTCTTACAAATAATAATAATAGTTTGATTAAGTTAAATCCATAAAATAATATATATATAATTCTTTAATTCATAATTAAGGAATTTATCCTACCCATTCATTTTAAATGGTTGGTTAAAATTAAATCTAATTTTAACATTTACCAACTCATTAGAATGCTATTTGTCAACCAAAAATTTATTTGATTAAATAATAATTATTTAATCAATAATAAATAAACCAGTTTATTTATCGAAGTTATATATATATATATATATATATATATATAATATCACATCTGTCTTCCATTGATTCATAGATCATATGTATGATATTTTACAAAATTATCATAATATCTCTCGATATATGGATACTAGCTTGTCATTATCGAGAGAATTTATTCTTTACTTTACAGATAAAATCGCCTATCGATTAAAGTATCGGAGTAATTTAATATTAATATGAAATATCATTAACTGACTTAATAATATTTATATTATCCATCATCATCTATCGGTTATTGTGTTTGATCTCGTGGGTTCACCGGGAGCTAGACATAAGCTGATACGAACCTTTTACTCATTGTAGCTTAAGTTTTCAATGATCATAAGTGACCTCTAACAAGATATCATGACCCTTAGAACACAGAGAATATAATTTTGAATAAACTTATATATTCATACTTACATGTAGTAAAGTCCTTCTGCTATTGACTCTCTATCAAGTGCAGATTATGAAGTAGTCAAACCTCTAACTTGATCATAGGATTAGAAAATCAATCACAAACGAGAAAACTCATTTTTAGAAACCACGTACTTTGTCTAGAGATTTCAATCCCTATGTATGATATTTCTGCCTAGGATCTTAAGCTCAATAATCTGAGCTAACGGATTTTATCTTGCTCATCACCTGTTCTCATACAATAAGAAGACATTGCCATCAAGCTTCTTTCATCAGACGTGACTAGCCCAATGTAATATATACAAATGAACGATATACCTTACTGTAACTAGCAATCATGATATCTCCAGTCAAAGGATTAGTGGTACACTAGTATGGTTATGTGATGAATCATTGACTGCGGATTATCACTCATGTGATTCATCACTTTGGGTCACGTTTAATAATATATTCATAAACATACTACCCATATTTATACTCTTGTAACATGAGACTCGTCACCCAACTATTAGCATCAACTACTAATTATTAGCAGTAATAAAACATGCCAATCATGTAATGTTATTATCCATAATGACATCACCTCAACTGGAAACTAATTTAAATGTATTTAAATCACAAACTTTGTTCTCATATCTACAACACTTTGCAGATAGAGTCTTGACACATAATATATCACGGTATATCATTTTGTATTATTATAATAATCAATAAAGTGTAACTGAAGAAATACAAAATGACAGAAATTATCATTGCTAATTAATCGTAAATAGTTTATAATTAATTACTAAGATATATTTACTAAAGATAATATCCTTGACCCATATGACACAATTTGGTCTAGGACATATCTCTAACATGATTATCTCTCTACAACAATGGATCCTTGTATAGATACTAGAGACAAAGGTCCAAGCGAGCCTTTTCCTCAAGTCATACATCTTGATCTCAATATTTGGGGGTTTACGTCACAAGAATAATTGGACATATTTCTCTAACTCTTTGCTCATTGCAGAGTGTCACTGGGACGGATAATTGATTTTGATCTTCTTCGCTCTATTAATTTGCTATACTTTGATACTTTTGAGAATGTTGGTTGGATGGAGTTTTGAGTTTCCAAGGTTGATATCATAAGGACTTGGTGCATTTGTTTTATTCCAATTTAAAAGTCACGGACCCATAAATAGGATATAAATGGTATAACCAATTTCATTGTCAGGGGATCTAAATTCTTTATGAATGAGACAGGATTAGTAAACATTTTAAAACTCATACCCGGTGGAGAAATTTATTAAATAGGTAACTTTAGGCCTTTGGATACGTGCAAAGTAGTATTTAAGAATCTTAAGATAGCAGAGATTGACCTTAAACCTGCTAGACTAGGTCTTTATGAGAGGATTCTCCATCTTATTATCGCGTATAATTTGAATTTAAGATCTGCCAGGTTTTCAAAGACAACATTGAATGACCTTTGGTGGATGGCATACATCATAGAGCATAGACATCCAAAATTAATGACCTGAATGATTCATGGATTATTCGAGCATCTACATCTAAGACATATCAGTTACATTATGATTATGATATCTATGAGATGATCTATTGGTCGAATCCTCAGTTACTAGAGAGGAAGCACTCTACAAAACCTTACCCCTTTATAACCCTTAACGAGACTACACTCTGTTATATGCATTATGTCAGACTATCAAATGAGATATGGATATCGCATGACCAGCCTCCAGTATTACAGGATGACATTCTTCATACTTTTGACATTCTACCGAGTGATGATACCTCTCAATAGTAACAAGACAAGCTCATGCTTCTTTCATCTTCGGACGAGCCTATTATTCTTCCACCATCAGATAAGCCTTCACCACCTGCTCTACCTTCGATTGCTTAGTCTGTTCTATTGCTACATATACCTCCTACTCCCATATTTATGTTGATGGAGATGCTTGATCATATATCCAGCCTGAAGTTCGACTCTACTGAGACTGCTCTTGCCACTGTCACGTCTCAGATTCACAGCTTGGCCGTAATGGTGGATATCTTTCACTCAAAGACTCAAAAGTCTCTTCGAAGGATTAAGTAGTCCGTGTTTATCTTTCGTCCTACTCCTCTATTAATTATTTTCTCTTCATATCATCATCATACTCCTCCATCTCACTATCGTCTGCATCCTCCTTCTTCTCCATTCGCTGGGACTTCTTTTGGGTAACCTACTCCTTTAGTTTATATACCTGATTATAGCTCTAGTTCTTCCATATCATGATTTACTTATTTTGGGAATTGATAACTATTTTACTGAATTTGGATTTGTTTTTGTATTTTTGGATTACTTGCTTCTTTTTCGTTATTTTGCATTGCTAAACTTTGCTTTGTTTACTACAAATTAATTACATTGTTTCATTTATATTCCTATCTCTGTGTTTTTCATGATCTGTGCTGTGTATATGTATATATATATATATATATATATATATATATATATACACACCTTCTTTGATTGATACAAAAAAGAGGGAGATATGTATCTGTATCATGACCGA
>JAVXUL010022133.1:0-11832 GCA_035590515.1 Trichilia minutiflora
GTGAGCCTACTATATACACAAAAAAGGTTGATGATGATTTCTTATGCTTATGTCTATATGTAGATGACATTGTGTATGCAGGTAGTTCGAGACTTTTGTTGGATGAGTTCAAGAAGTCAATGGAGAAAGAATTTGAAATGACAAATCTAGAAGAGCTTAGATATTTTTTGGGCATTGAGGTGGAGAAATTCAGCCATGGGATCTTCATTAATCAAAAGAAATATGCATCGAAATTGCTGAAAAAATTCCAGATGGAAGAATACAAGCCTGTGAGTACTCCCATAAGTACATGTGACAAATTGAAGATGGATGATGGCTCAAGAGAAGTAGATGAGCATCTATTTAAAAGTTTGGTGGGTCGCTTGCCATTTTTATTCAACACATGACCAGATATTATGTTGGCAACAAATCTTGTATCAAGATTTATGCATAAACCTACTAAACAGTATTGGATTATGGCAAAGCGAATATTGAGATATGTGTAGGGGACTATTGATTATAAAATCTTGTACAAAAATAACGAAGATGCTGGCTTAGTAAGTTATTCAGATAGTGATTGGGATGGCTGCTTTGATGATATAAAAAGCACAACTGGATTTGTATTGTGTTATGGAGGAGTAGCTGTAGTATGGGGAACAAAGAAGTAAGAATATACAACTTTTTCAACGATTGAAGCAGCATATATTGCAGCTTTAACTACTGCAGTACAAGATATATGGTTAAAGAGAGTTTTGGACTTTGGAGAAGACAAAAAATCAACTTGTGTTCTCAAGTGTGATAATAGTCAACTATTGCTTTGTCCTTAAATCCAATTCAATAAGGGAGGTCAAAGCATACAGATATAAGATATCATTTTATCCAAGAAAAAATTGAGAAATGAGAGATCAGTATAGAGTATGTTAGCTCTAGGGAACAACTTGCAGATATTTTTACTAAGCCACTACCAATTGATCAATTCAAGATACTGAGAAGAAAGCTAAGAGTGATGTCTAAAGCTTGGATCAAGGGGGGGAATTGTTGAGCAAAGCTTATGGGTTGAACGAGTCTAGTGTTTTGAAATGCTCCAAGCCAATAAACATGGGATTTTTTTAGTTATATGATATGAGGAACACGTGGAGTTTCTTGAGTCATTCGTGTTTCTATTTTCTTGGTTGTAAACGTTAAGAATAATTTATATTTAAAACCAGCTTGATGCAATAATAAAATTATCATCTCTCTTAATATTTTTTCCTATAAATTCAGATCTCTTGTTAACAAAAGAGACGTTTTTTAAATCATATATTCCGTATATAACAATACATAAATTGCTGTCGAACGAAGATAATAGCACAATGTATGAATATGCATATATATGGGCAATGATCATCATACTTTCTAATCAGACTTGGGTTTTAAAAATTCAATAACTAATTCCAAAATGTGTGCGTTAACTCCTCTAGTATTTGCAAACTTCAGATGGCCCATAAGCCATTCACAACAACAGGACTACAGCTATGGAAACATTGATGATATTGAATTCTCTTATTTTTATCCCATATCTCCATCAAAAATCCAGGTCGATGGTTCTGCATCATTTTCTGGAAAGAGTGGAGATCTCACCATGGCTAAGAAGCTCTACCACAATGCAAATGAGCGTGATCGGTGTAAAAAAATAAATAATCTTTATTCGTACCTTCGTTCTTGTGAGAATGTCAATTTATCCCACATTCCACATTGCTTGGTTAATGTTTTGTTGGCTTCTCTTTGGTCTATAAAATGAGGCCTTGTTGTAAGCCTTGTAAGCTAAGCCTAAAAGAAGCATAAGCCTAAGTAAGTCTTCATTTGTGTGGTCCTTTTTCAAAAGGATCCTTGGGGTTTTTTCAATAAAGCCCCTTAGTACTAAATATCTTTGATTTTGATTTGTATCTTTTGGGTACTTACATTGTGGCCTAGAAGAAGTTGTAAAGTTATAAAATTAAAGATAGTGTATTTTTTACGACGCCTGAGGACGTAGGTATTTATACCGAACCTCGTTAAATTTTATGTTTTGTCTATTTGTGTCATTTATTTAAGTTATATTTAATTAGCTAGTAGAATACTTGTTGTTATTGTTTGGGATTTCCATATGATTGTTTAATTAAAGAATTCCGTATTTTCGTTGTGTTAATAACAAGTAGTAGAATCTTGAGTATCCAACAAGTAGTAACAGATCTTGTTTGAGGCATAACAATTCTCTGCTTCCAGTTGTAGATCAGACGATAAATATTCATTTATTTATCTATTTTTCCATTATTTCTTTTCAGAGTAAAGATGTTTTTCTAGAGAGAATAATTTCTATAATTTTATGGATAGAAGAGTTACCATGAACGGATCTTATGGTAGGAGCTCCGTGCTTCCTCCAAAAATATATGTATCGAGGAGGAATAAACAGAAGAATATATGATGAACTGAATACTACTTTCCTTGATCCATATACTTTTCTTTATGCAATAATTACTTACCGTTAAACCTTTGTATTTTTTACGGCATCCTACATATACTTTATTTTTCTAGAAAATAGTGTAACACAGTAATAATTATATAAGATAACTTCACTTTAGTGAATAAAAGTTGTTTAGTAAAATTGTAATTTTTTGAAAGAGTATCTTTTCTCAATTTAGTGAATGTTTTGGGATAACTGACTTCTATTTGATTTTAAAAATAAAATTATAAAATGCAATAATAATATCCATTACTCATATTTTAATTAATATTTAGTATTTTAACTTTCATTCTTCAACAACAGTTTTAGGTCACAATCAAAACTAATTGTGCAATTACAGCACGTCAATATCAAATGTATTCTTAATATTAACTACAGGTTAATCAAGGGTTGAAAATGGAATTAACTTAAATTTTTGTAATAAAGTCATAAATACAAAAAAACTTGAAGGATATTTATGACTAATACATGAAATTATCGGACAAAAGTAACATTTTCTAAAACTTTAGTAGATAAGTGATGAATAAAGAAAAACATTATTGGATGTTTATGACTAATACATGAAATATTTTGACTAGAATAATTTTGCTTAAAATCATAAGGACTAAAACGAAATTATTCGTAGAGCAACAAGCATACGTACCTCTCATTTGGAAATTTTGAAAAGTAAACCTATTTGATTAATTAGAGGATTTCCTTGGTTTGGATAGGTAGAGTATCCTAGATTCAAATATTTTGTACAAAATAAATTGAAAATCAGAAATTACAACTAGAAATATAATTTTCTCAAATTTGGTTGTTTATTATTATTATTATTATATGGGATTAGTTGCCTAGCTATATTCTCGAATGCACGAGGTGCATATGTCTCTCTCTGTGGTAAAAAACTGTTGTAGTTAGAATCAACATTTTTATAATTTGACCGATCCAAAGGCAGCTTCTGGTCGAGATCGAACAGTCCTAAAATTTTTTTAAAAAAATCATGTTCTTCCTTAAATAACTTTACAATAGAATTATTAACGATTTTTATGTTTGTTTCAGAAGAAATTGAGCATTCCCGCCACAATTTCACGTGTAGTGAAATATTTACCAGAACTCCAACAGCAAGTGGAGAGACTAGAGCAAAAGAAGGAAGAGCTTTTATTAAAGATTTCTTCACAAGATGATCTTATTATTCGTCAACGGTATCAAAGGCAAATCACAGTTGGAAGCTCTTTATTTTCTATTTCAGCAAATTCGCTCACTGACAAAGAAATTACTATCCACGTTTCTACATGTAAGACCGAGAACTACCCGTTATCTGAAATCTTGCTTAATTTAGAAGAAAATGGCCTTCTTCTTGTGACTGCTTCTTCATTTGAATCCGTCGGAGGAAGGGTCTTCTACAATTTACACCTTCAGGTATGTTTGTTGATTGGGAATTATTGCAAGTGCACAGAGCCGATCGTAGTAATAAAACCTGGGAATATTCTAAGGTATCGAATTCAAGGGAATAACTAACTAATTGTATACTAAGAACTTGAATTTTGCGAATACCCGAATAAAATAATTGCAAACAATATAAATTAAACAAAAGAATAACAATCAACTAGAAAACAATAGATGCAAATGTTAGGATATCCGGGTTCATCTCTTAAGTACTACTGAAATATAATTAAGAATAATTTGGTTTTAAACATAATTAACTCAAATATTGCATTAATTTCCTATCGGCTTAGTAATACTATACATAATTAACAATGATCACTTGTCCGTCTCTCAATTATTAATCACGCCCATTAAGTTCCAGTTAACTCACAATGTCATAAATAATTAATTATATTTCTTTAATTAAATATTTATGTTCATTTTCCTAGTGCCTAATTTGTAATTCACCGGTCGGTCCTTCTCACAAACTCTAACCTTACTCTTATGGTAACCAATCACAAGAATATCAATAATAACAAAAAAAAACGAATCAAAACATAAAGATGGAAAAAATTAAATTCATTCAAAAATTGCTCAAATCATAAATCAATATTCTCAAGTAGGCTACCCCTTGAATGCTAACAATAAAATTAGTTCCTTATAATAATCATACTAACAATGAATTGAAAAAGAAAATCTAATAAATAAAAGATAAAGGGAGAAGAAAGAAAAACTAATGGTGTCCTTCCAGATCTTGCTTGTGTTGACGCTTGATCTTCTCTCTAGAACAATACCCAAAAGTTCTCTTCAAGAATCTTCAAAAAAAAAGTAAAAACCTTAGAAAAACGTCCTCCCCTATTTATAACAATTCTTCCCCTTTTTCTCCTCAAATTTAGATTGCACAAACTTGAATTTCAGTCCATCAAGCGCTAGGGTTCTCCATTTGGGCGCTGGGGTGCTACATCCTCTATCCAAATAAAGCCCATGTGTTATTTCTCATCTTGGACTGCTGCAGTATCTCGGATTCAAGCTTAATTTTGACCCTTGAAACTACTTCAAATGCAAATGGTTTCTTGATGAAATTCTTCTTCTTTGAGTCATATTTCCAATGCGACTTGAATCATTCAATTCCGATGAGTACACGTCAAAATATAGATAAATCTTCATACAATGCGCAAAATCAGTACTCAACCGCCACTTCGGAGAAATTTTGCTAAACCCATCCTAACCTACAAAAACAGCAAACAAACATGAAATTTATTCATAAACACTCAAAATCAAGCAAAAATCAAGTCAATAACAATTAATAAAAATTGAATTATCAAACTCCCCCAAACTTAGAATTTCGCTCATCTTGAGCAAACTAACTTAAAATAAAATAAAAATAAAAATCTAATTCTAATCTACTTTCGTAGGACTCATGGTTGCATTTACCATATGCAAGAAGCCTTTTAAACCCCTAGGATACCCTTAGTAGACGAGTGAAGTCTCGTGAGGGTTTTTAGAGGATCTACCCACAAAATTCCAATTCTAAACTATCCTACTCAAATGATGCACACAAATACAACACTTAAACACACAATCACACACACAAAAAAAAAAGACATGCACAAAAATCAATCATGCATATATAGCTTCGATGTGCATTAATGATAAAATTCATGAACCACAAATCTATACATTGACACTAAAATAAAGGCTCAATAAAATATCCATGATCCATAGTCTGGTATCAACTCTTTTTATTTTTTTTAAAACCACACACTTTCAAGGAATAAAAATAAATCTAAAATCGATCTCGCTTTTTATTTTACTCTTACTTATAAACATCATTTAAAAAGATTTTATAGTTAGACATTTACTCGAACATTTTTTTCTTTTTTTTTCACTACTTATCCTTACTTGCATCCTAATCGGCCTTTTGATGCGATTGATGACTTTTCATAGCCACCCTTCGGTTACTCAACCTTTTAGAAACACAAGCTGTTTGCATACACATTTCAGATGCCTCAAATGGATGGTCTACACCTTTTTGGTTATGCCTTTGTTTCTTTCGCCACTTGCAAATTTTTGTCCTTTGATCTGGAGGATTATCATTCTTATGACTTCCAACCAAGATGGACTTAGGGGAATTATTCTAATTATTAACACAAATTTCTTTGGTTTTCATCGTATTTTTCTTGTCCTCTATGTGATCTTCATAAAAACACTCCTTGAGCATCCCATCTTTACCAATATTGTTCATAATATTGACCATGAAATACTCTTGTGGCTCCTTAGGAACTTCTATGGCCTTGAAGACATTGAAAGTTACTTCTTGATCTTTCACTCTCATGGTAAGCTCCCACTGTGGCCAAAAATGGTTTTCCCAAAATAATTGGGACCCCACTATCCTCTTCCATATCAAGAACAATAAAATCTATAGGAAAAAAGAATTTATCAATCTTCACTAATACGTCTTCAATTACGCCTAGTGGATATTTGATTGATCTATCTGCCAATTGGAGGGAAACAGTCGTCGATTTTAGCTCTCTAATATTGAGTTTCCTGAAAAGAGACATAGACATTAGATTACTACTTGCTCCTAAATCACATAAATATTTACTAATGCCTACTTGACCAATTGAATAAAGAATAGTAAAACTCCCTGGATCTTTTAGCTTCGGAGATAATTTGTTTTGTAATATCGCACTACACTCCTCTGTCAAAGCAACAGTTGTATATTCTTTAAGTTTCTTCTTATTGGACACAATTTCTTTAAGAAAATTGGCATAAGATGGCATCTGAGCTATTGCTTTTGCAAATAGGATACAAATGGGATATTTATTTGCAGCTTTCTGAATATCTCCAAGAATCTTTCAAAATTCTTTCCATCATCTTTTTCTTTCAACCTTTGGGAAAATGGGATTGGTGGCACATATGGATTCACATTATCCTCATATGGTTGATTCACTGCTTCTTCTTCTTGTGTCTTCAAGAGGAGTTTTCTTTTTTGGTGCTGACATTAGATGAACGGGCTGTTGATGTTATGGAGGATATGTCATTCTTTATTGTTGGAATCCTGGTGGTCCAGATGGTCGTGGTGTGTTTTGATATCTCTATAAAAAATTAGGATGATTCTGCCACCTAGGATTGTATGTATTCGAGTATAGTTCATTCTTCGGTGGTCTTACTCCATACGATCCCATCTAATTTAACTCATCGAATGTTGGTGTTGTAATTTTATAAAATTGACATTGATTGGCAGTATGTCCACTTATCCCATAGCTGACACATTGATCTCTATTCAATTGCTACTGACTTAACAAGAGCTTGACTTGTTTTGTAAGATCTACCACTTGCATTGCCATTGTTTTGAATTACATTATTAGTTGGATAATTATGTTCCATATGCATTTTTATAATTCAATAAAATAGATAATGAAAGATATTCATTTCAATAAGAGACTTAAAAGATAAGGCTAGCCTTGTTTCCTACCAGTCATAGTCTAGGGATTTCGGGCTGTGACAAAGAATGATTTAAAATTATGTTAGTATGCATGTACTAGAGTGTAAGGGATAAATGTGCTAAAAGTGGTTATGAAAGTAGGTAAGTTATTAAAGGCATTACTGACTTTTTATAAGAAAAGTTTGTAAAAGTCAGTTTGTACCCGATAGTTGTAACCACTGGCATTTCATTTTTCTGCTTTTCATTTTCCTTGATTCTAATGAAGCTAAAAGCATATTTTCTTTGAACTCTTGATCTTTTCTTCTTGAATTTGTTCTTAATTGTATTAGTTTTGTTCTTGATTCATCTATTTTCAGAAGCAAGTTCATTGTTGTCTTTTAGTAATTCCATATTGCATACTTCATTTTGCAAGTTTTATAATTTGTTCTAAGGTTGTTTCAATCAACAAGATTAACAAGTGATATCAGAACCCTTAGAAGAACTAATTACAAAAAGGAATGGTGACTACCAAATTCACTAGAGAGAATGATTTTGCTCTTTGAAAACTGAACATGAGAGTATTTCTTGAACTTTGAGGACTCGATTATGCATTGGAAGGAGAAGAATTTAAGATTGAGGGCAAAGATTTTATGGGATTTGAATTCTAAGGAAATTCAAAGAGAGGCTCAAAATATTTTGATTCTGTCACTCACAAACAAAATTTTGAGAGAAGGAATCAAAGAAACCACTGTAAGAGAAATCCGATAGAAACTAGTAGAAAGACACTAGAACAAGTCTACAGTAAAGGGGTTGTATTAGAAAAAATAGATGTATACTTTCTATCTTGAAGAGAGAGCTTCAATAGAAGAGTATCTGGATAGGTTTAACAAGCTTATACTTGATCTTAAAATTGTGGATGTTCACGTAAAAGATGAAGATTAAGTACTCATTGTTTTGACTTTACTACCTTCTTTGTATGAGTATTTTATTGACGCCTAACTCTATAGGAGATCCTTAATTTTCATGGATGATACTAAGAATACCTTAAGTTCTAAAGAGTTGAATAAGAAAAATCAATACAAAAAAATCAACACAAATGAAGGTTTGAATGTGAGACAAAACAAAAAAGAGTGAGTTTAAAGGGAAGAAAAAATTAAAATCAAAATCCAAGAATAAGGTCCTGAGATGTTTCTAGGGATATTTCAGTTGTCCAAAAAGAAAGTTACAGAAACCAACCAAAGGTTCTTGAAAACAAAAAAAAAGTCTGAAACAACAATAGTTGCTAAAGTAAATTTTCAGGGTGTATTTTTTCTTCTAGCTTTGCAATAAAATGGAGACTTTACTACCGAATGGATTCTGGTTTTAGGATGCATATTTTACATGTATCTAAGTAAATATTTAATTTTAAGAAAAACTTTTTAGATCTAAAAAGATTATACTTGACAATAATATGATTATGATGTGAAGGGTATAGGATTTGTTAAGATAAAAATAGAATGTGGTTTGTTGTTTAAATTGCAGAATGTTATGTTTATACCAGGCACTACAAGAAAATGTAGCTACAGCGACGCCAAATATTTCATCGCTAAAAGACCTTTTAGTGACAACAATGTCAATATCGTCGCCAAAAGATATACGAAAAATAAATAAAGTAAAAAATAAAAAATAATTACTTCTGGCGACGACATTGACATTGTCATTGCTAAAAGATTTTTTAGCGACGATAATTTGGTGTTGCTAAAAGTATATAAATTAAAAAATAAGAAATAATCACTTTTGGCGACGCGATAAATATTTTTAGCGATGATATAGATATGGCGTCGCTAAAAATTTTCACGACGGTCTTTTAACGACGCCTATAGCTATCGTCACTAAAGATTTTAGCAACGCCTTTCTACTTTTAGAGATGATTTTTAACATCGTAAAAAAACGATTTTGTTGTAATGAGGTCTAAAAGAAATTTCACTACAAAGGTGAGTTGATATCCCGATGGGTATCATTGAAAGTTTGCTTTTGAATAATAAGATTATGTATTTGTTGTGATTTATTTGTATTTGGGGTGTACTGGTTATATAAAGTTATGATATTGAGGTATTTCATAAAGTAGTAGTTATTATTTTTAATTGAGGTTAGAGACTTTGAAAGTTTGGAAAATATAACATTCTAAGTTCAGGGTGTGTCGGTCAACACATCTGAACTGGAGGTGTTGCAATTACATTCTTTAATAATTACATAAAAATAAAATTATAAAATTAATTACTAGAAATTTACAACAGGACCACATTAATTGTTTTTTCATTTTAGGTGTTAATTGTACAAATGAAAAGAATGAGAAGAAAAAGAATTTTGATTTTTAGGGTTAGAATTTAATATTATTATTTTATTATTCAAATTATTAAATAGTATTAGTCTATCTTTTATTTTATATGAAATTAAATTAAATTTTTTAGAGAAATTAAATTGAAATTTAGATATAGTAAAATTAAGAAAAAAATACTGATAAAAATCACAATTCATTGACAAACGTTTATTAGTTTGAACATTTTTATTTTTATTATACTTAAAATAATATTCTTTTAATCATAATTATTTTAAAATTTAAATGCATCAGACTATCTTCATTTTTTTTGTGTTTTCAAATTTATAATTTAAACTAATAAATTAAAATCTCTAAAGAGATTTTTAAAAATAATGAAACCAAAATATATATACTTGACAAAATCACAAAGGTCCAAAAGTCCTTTTCCTTTTTCTATTTAATGAGTGCGATCAACTTTAAATTTTTTTCTAAACATGATATAGGAATAATTTTATGCAAGTACACCATTTTATAGAGACACCTCACCCAACATGTGACCATTGAAATGTGACCTTGGTTCACCCTTATTGTCTATCCCATTGAATTTTTTTAAAGGTATTATTTTTAATTTATTAAAAATATTTATAAATGAGATAAGTGTATCAATAGTACAATAAGAATCAATCTAAATTTTTAGTTGAACAAATTTACATCTATGATTAATAGTCGATAAATAAGAATAAAATTAAAAAAAATACTGACCATAGATAATAAAATAAACAAGTATTAAAATAATTTTTAAAAAATAAAATAGGTAAGTAAGTGTGTCAATAGTAAAATACAAACTATTTTTTTTTTTATGCTAATTTAAATTTTTAACTGAGTAAATTTATGCGTATGATTGATAGTTAATTAAGTAAAATATAATAAACAATATTGACCATATATAAATACAAATATGCACATGTAAAAATATCTTCTAAAAAAATTAAGTATAGATTCTCATGTAATCTAAATAGGTTTAGTACATAGGAAATCACATACCATATACAAAGAGCGCAAATTAAATGAGAAAAATAAATAAAAGAATATTCTATACATGTGAATCGAAAGACTAAACTATGTACAGAAGTCACTCAATCTCTAGCAGAAAAAGCCAGGAAGATTAAGCATAAAGGAGAAAAATGCAACAGAAGGAACATTCACTTATTTTTCAAAATTTCCCATTTCAAAATGTAGAATGGGGGAAGACAAAATCAATTGCTTCTTATTCTTGTTTTCATTCTACTCCAACACTGTCTTCAGGTTTCCTTGATAATGGCAGAATCACAAACCCAACCCTTTAACCCAATTATTTTTGTATATTTATTTAGATAAATTGAATTGTAACGTATTAAAATTTAATATAGTATTATATATTATTTAATAATATTTTTCATTAATAATTTAATAATTCAAAACCATCACCAACTGCTACTTCCAGACGTTTTGGTTAGCCCATTGCTATCATCGTTCATTGGCCGTAGTTGAAAATTCTAACTTCAAATTTTAGGTTAACCATTTTTTAAAGGAAAAATGATAAAGACTAAATTATCCATATACACCATCACTTCATATTTTGAGGCGCACTCACTCTCTAGAAAAAAAATTACAAAGATTGAGCATGATGAAGAAAATTCAACGCAAGGAAAAAACCTATATAATCACAGATGTCTAGAAGGGCTAACTCACAATCTTTAACCTATTTTTCAAAATTTCCCATTTCAAGAAATAGAATGGGGGAAAGAAAAAGTCAGCTGCTTAGAATTCATGTCTTCATTCTACTCCAACACTGTCTTCAGATTTCCTTAACACTGGCTGAATCAGAAACTAAAGTGAGTGATAGAAGCAACTTCTTCTTCAGGATTCTGAAATTTTCAGTTCGTTGCTTCATGTCCATTTGTTTTTCTTGTTCTGGTACGAAATGGAAACTCAGTAGAAAATTTTACAGGTGTACATTGTGTATCTTGGATAGAAACAGCATGAAGATCCATTAATCACCAAAAATTCTCACCACAAAATGCTATCAACTGTGCTTGGAAGGTACGGCTTTATTATAATTGTCAAATTTTAAGTGGATAACTATCACAAGCTTCCATTATTTGCAACACAGCGAGGAAGCAGCAAAGAGTTCAATTCTATACAGCTACAAACATGGTTTTTCAGGATTTGCTGCAAGGCTAACAGAAGCTCAGGCAA